>CM060881.1:92190000-92360000 GCA_030762935.1 Hymenopus coronatus | reverse complement strand
CTTTAAGCAGCTTAAACTTGAAACAAATAATGTGGAATATCTCAGAGGTAATTAATTATACAAAAACGTGTATAATATAAATTGTGTTTTATAACGAGATCTAAAGCTTTTGTGTATCTCTTACTGTTTATCAGTTATGCAAAATTATAGAATGAAGAGGTCTTCAGAGTCTATTCCCAGAAATTCAAGATATACATTTTATTTGTTAGGTAATTATCTTTAAACACGATATTTTCATCACTTGAAAAGTGTTCCATGTAAAACATAGTTTGGGGTGGGGCGATTTTTATGAAAGCCTCCGTGTCGTTTTATTGGAAAATACTGAACTTTTTATGTTGTCCACAGACACACACATACACACACAAACACACATGGACCTTTGTTCGAAAACGGTTTTTTTATTCGGGGGACCCCAAAACATGCACTTCCGGTGAATTTAGGTAGGAATTTATCTCCAATGCATATTGTACATACGTGCTAGCGAAGGTAAAACAAATACTCCAAAATATATTTTAGAAAGTGACATATTCCTTAAGATTCGGTCATGCTTCAGACTTTGATTTAGTATATCTAATATCTTCCATCTAGAGATATCTGACAGCGTAACACTTAGGTAATGGCATCGCTACTTGTATTGTCGTATTTTGTCCTTTAAGACATTCAACAGTATTATTGCATTTTTGCTATGACACCAATTTTTATAACTCTAACTTTTTCAATAAAGATTGATAACCCTTTATACAAAGTAGATATGCATTAACAGTTGTCAGTTTTAAATACAGTAGCTCTTAATCACATGTCCCTACATCATCCACAATTAATATTTTCTTATATACCATAAACAGCTTTGGCTTATGATCTGTTCAGATGTTATTTCTGTTATAAATCTATGATGTCTTTGAATTAGACCTACTGCCATCTGTCGGCATTTGCAATAATTTGTTTCTGCTGCCACTTAGCGACACTTCTATTAAAGTGGAAAAGCTCCGCTAGATTATAAAAATTGCGTTTAGTGATGCCTTTGAAATTGTAAGTTCTTTGCATGACCGCAACAGAAAACGAAATAGAGACTTCAAATAGAGACAGAACGTCTTGATCAAGAAATTTCTAGATCGCGAGTACGCCATCTGAACACGGTGACGAGAGATCACTCCATCGGCCAGAGACGGAATTTCACGATCTGCAGACGTGAAATTGGCGGAATTCAGCCCAGGGGCCTTTCTTTTCAAAACATGGGGTTCCTTTACATGCAATTAAACATCACACAGATTTATTTAGATGCTATTTATTTGCTTTCCCACGGAAGTAAGCTGAGTTTTGATAATTCAAACCAAAGATAAAGAAAATCTTTGAAGAAATTAAGGTCAGAAAACATTCATTTGGTATAAATTGTGTATTTCAACATGCAAATTTTTGTTTATTTACAAAAATATATCCACTATAGAAAATTAAATCAGATGGAAGAGCACTCCGTAAACTATTTTCGGAATACACAGATACATATTTTATTTGTGATAAAACTCGTAAGTGACAAAAAAAATCAAAAATAAAGTAAAGGATTTCCGAGAAAATATGGTTTGGGATGGATGAATTTTCTTGAAAATCTTAGTGTCTTATCCTTCAAAGATTTTCAGTTTAAGCATGTTATGTTATTTACAAACACACATAAGACACTCACAGACACGCGCACACAGACGTTTTTCTAAAAATGACTTTTTGGATTGAATGAGTGTACAAACGGGTATCTCCGGTCAATTCTCAGTATCGAAGTTTTGGATGGAATGCTTCATCTAAATTACTATAATTAAATAGAGAGAACCGGTAACTCAAAAACGAAAAGTCGGTAAAAAAATCATACTGGTATTTAAGTTGAGTATCTTCCAAGGGTGCGACACGAAGATTTTGAGGAAGTACGCCTTACATGGAAAAATTTTCTTAAAATGGCTATATCAATTTTGATTAAATATCTGTAGCGTAAATGAATATATTTACTTGAAAAATAAAATGTATATTTGAATTTTCTGGGAATAGCCTCTGAAGAATTCTTTTTTTCTGGACTGTTGTTGAAGATTCTTTGTTATTGATTTCAGTTTTAGAATACTTATTCTCACTCTGTTAGAAATATTAGTCTGGACCTTAATTTTATTAAAACATTAATCCTTAATGTATTAAGACTAAGTTAAATAAACTAATATCCTTCAAAGTTATAAATAAAGAATATTCTGTAAGTACTGGTAAACTTTTCTCATACCGCAATTTGTCAACTTATGACAACGCTAAGAAACGGATTCTAAACACATGGCAACCTGTTTAAAAACATTTGACTATCAATTTAGCCTAGTGTATACCTTCATTTCCCTTATACTTACAAGAAAGCAAATAATAAGACAACTTCCGCTAATGTCCATCTCGATTAACATGAAGTAGATAGAAGAACACGCTTTTTATCAATATTTGTTTCAAAGATGTAGAGAAATTCATCTGAATGGAATATGCCAGATTTTTAAAAGTATTGCGTAGCAAATTATTTAATTTAAAAGTAAAATATTGAAATAATGTGTTATGTTGTTAATATGGAAACTATATATGATAAATTATTCGATTTTGCAAAAACTTTGTTATCCTCTGACCCTATAAGCACCAATTTTAATTCAAAACAATTGAAGGTTTGCTTGTGTCCGATTTCATATGGAATGCCCCGCCAGCTAGTTCATCTTCATATTGTTAAAATAGCAAATATGTATATATTTATTATACAATAGCAACAAAGGCATGTATTTATAGGTCGCTTCTGACCATAAAACATTATGTATTACTACCGGTGCTGTAATTATCACTGTAATAAACTAGGACAACAATAAAAGTAGCAACATTAATAATAAGATAATAATAACAATAATAGTTAACCAAATAATTGTATGAATTTCTCCTGATGATTATGAATCTTGAGTTTTTTTTACTTTAAGCATAAAACATTTAACCATAAATAAGTTTTTTACTTTCACTAGCCCCATATGTACAATGTACATAGGGATAGAGAGGGTATTGCAAAAAAAAAAAAAAAATGAAATGGCCTGTTATTTATGGACGCTCTTTAACTGCTTTGGTTCTCAGCATCCCATTCTATACTGGGCGTGAAAGATCGCTTAATTTTGCTCAAAGGCCTCTCTTATCAGGGACCCACAGCTTTACTTCCCTTCCGAAGGAAGCCATGCTAAGGATTTTTACGTCCGAAAAAATCCATCGTCCTCCGCCGGGTTTGAAACCACGACCTTGGGTATAAAAAGTTAGCATGGTAACCATTACACCACGGGTATTGCAATGCATCCAAAAATTCGATACCGAGATTTCACCGGAAATATATGTTTTGGGGTTCCCTGAGTCCGATAAAAGTATTATTAAAAAATCTGATGTGTTCCATTGACATGGCTTTCTCTATATCTCTGTAAATTATTATTGTTAATAAGCTTATCTTTTATTTATGTCATCCTAATCGAGAAAAATTAGCAGAAATAGTCTTATTTCTTGCTTTATTGTAAGAAGAAGCGAAATAAGGGAGTGCCATAGGTTAAAGTGAAAGTCAAAAGCTGGTTGCTATGTGACTGATCTTCCTTTGTTTGTATGGACAGGAGTTGACAAATTCCTGTATGAGAAAAGTATGTTTTTCAAAGCTGAAACCAAGAAAAAAGGATATCTCAAAATCGATCAACTACACGAAAAAATGTGTATAACATAAATTGTGTGTTTTAACGTGCTCTACATTTTTTGTGGGTTAAGTTTTCGTCCATCTCTTACGGTTTAGTAGTTATGAAAAATGCATTCAGAATAAAGTAGTCTTCAGAGGCTATTCCCAGGAAATTCAAAATATACATTATGTTTGTCAGGTAAATAACTTTAATATACGATATTTTAATCAAAATCGTTAGAGCCATTTTTTAGAAAATCAAAATTTTCGAAAAAGTTCCATGTAAAGGGTAGTTTGGGGTGGAGGGATTTTTCTCAAAATCTTCGTTTCGAATCCCTGGAAGACACTAAACTTAAATACCAAGTTTGGTATTTTACCGACTTTTCGTTTTTGAGTTATCGTGTTCACAGACACACGGAAACACACAAACGGATCTTTTTCTGAAAATACCGTTTTTGGATACAGGGGACCCTAAAACATATATTTCTGGTGAAATCTCGGTATCGAATTTTTTGGTGGAGTGCAATACATTATCTATACACTATGTACATAGTGAGTATAGAGAAAGTAAAAAAGGTCCGTGTGTGTGTGTGTGTCTGTCTGTCTGTGGACAGCATAGCCCCAAAACGAAAAGACCGTTAAATACCAAACTTGGTATTTAGGTTTAGTATCTTCCAAGGATGCGACACGAAGATTTTCAAAAAAATCCCCCTGCTAAAAACAACCCCTTACATGGAACAAATTTCGAAAATTGTTATTTTCTTAAAAATGGCTCTAATGATTTTGATTAAAATCCCGTATATTAAAGTTATTTATGTCCGAAGTAAAATGTATATCTCGAATTTTTGGGGAATAGCCTCTTAAGACCTCTTTATTCTGGATGAATTTTGCTTAACTGCTAAACTGTAAGAGATAGAAAAAAAAACTCACTACACAAAAAATGTACATCACGACAAATCACACAATTTATGTTTTTATGTTTTTGTTGTGGAGGTAACCGTTTCTGAGATATTCCTTGTTATTGGTTTCAATTGTGAAGTACTTAAACTTTTATAAGACAGAAAGGGTCCGCTTTTCTTTTGTTCTACTCCTGGCCAAGCAAAGAAGTGATTTGCAATGACAATCGCATAACGATAGCTTTTAAAACATTTGACAATCATTTTAGAATAGTGTATTCCATTATTCTGTTCTACCTCTTAGGAACTAAGCAATAACATTCTGCTAATATTTATCTCGATTAGCATTGTGCACAAAGAAGAATAATCTTTTGTAGGAGGTTTGTAGAGCAGCTAGAGAAAGTCATGTGAGTGTAACACATCAGATTTTTTTTTATTTTATATTTTTAATTGATTACGTTTTACGGTAGTGTGAATACACTTTTCACCAAAGGTACATCAGTTTCATAAGTAGGCACATAACAAAATTTGAAATGGGAAACTGTTACGTATCCATCTACCATAGACATATTCAGTACTAGGATATGCTTTTATTTTGTATTCATTGCTACACATAATGCTCACATGTATTGTAAATTGATATATTCCACCGCGCTTAATATAGCTGCACATAACAAACCAATGCAGGATAGTATAGAACATCAAAGAGAAACTCCAACGTACCATGCATAAAGCATACTTATTAGGAAAAGAATAATCTAAATATATCCACAGAGAAAACCGAAATAATGAAGCATTGATGAATATATTCGGTAAGATCAAAAGTAAGTATTGAAAATAAATGCCTGGAACAACTCTACAACTGGGCTGTGGTGTAAGTTTTGATATAGATAATAATTTAGAAAATAAGGTAAATAAAATTCAGTATACATACGGAACCATAGCAAAAATATTAAATGATAAAATAAGGAAAGAAACGAAATTGTAATTTTACAAAACCATGGCAGTTTCAATGGTCATATACGAAAGATACTGCTAAATATTAAAAGAAAGACATAAAAGTAAAATACAGGCAGCAGAGATGAGGTTTTTAAGAATGCGCAAGGAACATTAAATAAGAAATGAAGAAATTCGAGAAGATTAGACATAGATATATAAATTACAAGACAAAGTACAAAAATATAAACAAAATTGAAAATAACACCATAATAGAATAAGTGAAGAAAGAATATTTGCTTTAATTAAAAGATACCATCCTCTTGGAAGAAAATATGTAGGGTGTCCTAAGAAGATGGGAGTAATTAATGGAATGCGATGACGGAACAGGCAGATATGCCTAACCCTGAAGCGAAGAAGAAGTAGAATAAGAAGAACAAACCAATAACAACAACGGAAATTGCACTGACTAATAGTACTGTAAACCTCTAAGAAGAATACTGTAACAAATGTCTTTCTTGACTTAAACTTGGTTACAAATAAAGCCTTTGATTCAGTATCGCAAATAATTCACCTGACGTTTCGACACCTGCTGCCCGCCATCCATGTCTCGTGCACCACGGCGCGCTTACACACCATTCACTCTCGACTCAGTGCAATTCATTACACACTCACAGCGGCTTGCAATTTTTCCTCCTTTAATAGCTAGAAAAGAAAGTCACAAAACCTTCTGGAAGCTTGTGGAAACCGAAGCTTCTGGAAAAATTCAGAGTCGCGTTCCGAAGATTCCTGTTCAAGTCGCCCCGCACTACCTGTGTTGTTACGCATCCTCAACTGCGCTGACTCGCAGTAACCTTGAGAGCACTGATGCAATACCTTACGGAGTGCTCTGATCTCTGATGGAGTGAGGGTGGGTAGCTCATGATGATGTCATAAATAAACCTACTATCAACATTTCATTAATTGCGAGACGTTATTATCCCATGTGTATTTGGTAGTAGTAGCAAAAGAGCATATGTTTTCTAAGGGCCTACTAAGCTTTATAGATATGTTGAAAGTAGAACCGTGGTCTTTCTCAGGACCGTTACCTTCCAGGCATATTTTGTGCAGTACGTAGGTGAGGGGAAAGGGTGCGGTATAACATGATGAAGTACACTGAAAGTTTGCCATATACATATCATTTTGTTTCCTGCAGTCAACCAATTAATGTAAATTCTAAATTTCTTGGGAATAGCCCCTAGAGTCATTTTCATTCTGAATGACTTTTGCATAACTGGAAGACCGTAAGAGAAAGACAACCAATCTGCACAAAAATATAGATCTCTTTAAAACACGCATCTGTAGAACTAACAATTTCTGATATATTCTTTGTTTTTGGTTTCAGTTTTAAAATATTTAAAACGTTTCTCATATCGGAAGTCCGTTTCATCTTGTTTTTATTTTACTCCTGGTCTTGGAAAGAACCAAATTTCAATGACAGTCGTATAGTGACACTTTTAAAAGGTTTGACTATCTCTTTAGCGTACTGCATTCTTTAATTTCCATTTTACTTACAAGGAACTAATAATAAGACCACTTCTGGCAATGTTTATCTTGATTAGCACGGAGTAGATAAAAGAACAATCTTTTATAAGAATAGTTTGTTTGCAGAATAGATAGAGGAATCCATGTGAATTGATCACTAAAGGTGTTTTCTATGATATTGTTATTCCATTAATCTAGGTAGTTCTATGTTTAATAACTACACAAGCTAATTCTGATAATTTCAGTAGCCAGTAAAACACCCCCTCCTCCGAATACAAAGCGTCACAATGCAAGTGAAATAATGCAATCACCTTAGAAGTTCAATTTTAATATTAATAATGGTAGAAACAAATCCACTTAACCTACCGGGACTTGGCTGCATGTGCTGCTCTCTGCAGGCTGTTGCTTTTTCCCTGGAAAGTATCGTATACTGGACTTGTTTCTTCGGGTTTACCAGGAAGATGCGGTAACCCCATAACCTTAGAATCACATATATTGTCATTTTCATGAAGCGCGCAAGCTAAGTTTCAGGAAATTACAGCGCCAGCCTGCAACAAAATGAAGCAGAACGGGGTAGCGGATAATGAAATTTACATGAAGCTCAGAATCAAGATGGCTTTGTCTCACAGCAGGAGGGGAGGGGGAAAGAGGGCGCTCTGCTTACTTTGACAATGAAGAAGAATGACTCACCACTTCCTTGCGAAGATCATCTATTTCTGGAAAGTTGCGAAATGCGAGGGGAATTACAAATTTCAGTTCTTTCGCCCTTGGAGTATCATGAAGATTTGTGTGTTTGTTCAACTATAAAGGACGTATAAATTATTTAATTTCATTAAAGGAAGAGGGAACTAAAGATAGAGTTATTTCTTTGCACGATCACTTTCATAATTTATATGCTAATAAAGAAGGCCCAGGTTTTGAAGTCCCAAAAGTATTTAAAAATAGTATACAAAATACTAAAATATCTTAAAATAACATAAATATAAAACTGAACTTAACCTTAAAAAAGAAATACCTTCTCTATCCACTATTACATTGTACATACGGGCTAGAGTATGTAAACACTTTATTTAAATGTGTTTAAGTAATTAAAATGCATATAATTCTTTGATAGTGTTAAACGCCCCCTCTTACTACTTGTGGCATCGCAGGCTACATGGAAGAATATGGAGCACCGGTGGAATGCAATAGCGAGGGAAACCCGAGAACCCGGAGGAAAACCCACCACAAATCTCATATGCGGTCGCTTGGTATCAAACCCGGGCCTCTAGGTGAGAGGCGAGAAATCTAACTATCGGCCACGGTGCGGCCCCAATGCATATCAAATGAAAATGCAAATTAGATATAAAAATTGGCATATAACTGCTAAGCAAATAAAAGAATTTGATGTCTTGCATTCGCATGAGTTTCTCTAATTTCTATCGTTTATTACGGATATTATTGCGAGAGTTATCACTTTCTCTGGCCCTTCTCTGAGAAGGCCAGTTCCTCATTGACACGTTTTAACTTGGAATAGCCCCGTTGAGTTTCGCAACTCTTGTAACGCTTTAAAGATATCTGCACACATGAAATACAGGGTAGTTGGTCCACCTGGTATAATGTTCTTACTTCATAGTACTAAGTTTGACATGACAATTACTTTTCATCTTCATCTTTTTTTTTTTTTTTTTTTCAGAGTTAGTTTTAACATCTTCCTCATTTTTAATTTCTATAGTTTTCTTAATATTTATATTCATTCCCATGTTTTGTATTTTCCATTAATTTCTGTATTAAGCTTGCTGCAGCCTCAGTATCCTAGGTAATGACTACATGATCGTGTAGCTAAATAAATTACTACTTTCAATCAATGGGGCGATACTTCTTCAATGAACATAGTTTAAAATTAGAAATGTTTAAAAATTGTAGATTTTGCAAATGTATTAGTGCTCACAATAACATTCATGTATAAATTATTTTCGAAAACGCAGTCGTTTTTTATTCTCTCTATTTCGTATGTAGTATTTAGGCATTGCATATAGTGTATACAGAGAAGGTATTGTATTCTACCCAAAAATTCGATACCGAGATTTCACTGGTAATACAGGTTTTAGGATATAATGAATAAAAAAATAATTTTTAGAAAAAGTTCCGTGTGCGTGTCTGCCTGTGTGTGTTTGCATGTGTACGTGTGTGTATGTGTGTGTCTGTGAACAACATAACTCAAAAATGAAGCATGCGTTAAATGCCAAACTTGACTTTAAGTTCAGTTTCTTCCAGGGATGCAACACGAAGATGTGTAAACAAAGCTCCCTACATGCAACTATCCTTTTCATAGAATATTTTTCGAAAATTTTGAATTTCTCAAAATGTCTCCAATAATTTTGATTGAAATACCAAATGTTTAAGATATTTTATTACAAACGAAATCAATATATTGAATTTTCTGAGAATGGCCTTTGAGGACCTCTAATTCTGAATGCATTTTAAGTAACTGCTAATGCGTAAGAGATAAATAAAATATTACTGCATAAACATGTAGATTTCGTTAAAACACCTAATTTATATCTTGAACCATTTTCTGCAGATGTAACCTTTTCCAAGAATTCCTTGTTACTGGTTTCAATTTTAAATTACTTATATCTATCATAAACGGGAGATTATCTTTCATCTATCTATTTTGTTTTACTCCTGACCTTAGAAAGAGGGCGTACTTTTGATGATAAACGTATAGCGACAGCTTTTAAAATATCTAACGATCGCTTTAATCTCTGCATCCCCTTATTTTCCTTCTATTACAGAGCTAAGTGATAAGACAATTTCTGTTAATGTTTATCTTATTAGCATAATGTAGATGAAATAATATTTTTGTAAGAATTGTTTATTTGTAGGTCAGATAAAGAAAGTTGTGTGAATGGAACGCAACAGATTTTCTAATAAAATAGTTTTGCAAATACAGTTAAAACCATAAGGTCGTAACTTTCTAGATGTCCTTCATATATACCATATTCCTTAAAAGAAAACTTTTGAACTTTAATTAGTGCTTTCTAGTCCGATGTTAGCTGGTAGTGGACGATAGTCTGCTTTCAAGTGCAAATGGGACCTTTCCGATGAGATTTGTCCGGTGTAAAGGAATTTTAAAAAAAAATGACTCTACCCTTTGTATTCTTAAAGTTAGTCTAGGTATGAAGCGTAATGTGCTTCGATGAAAAAAAATGAATGAAAGCGAGGTTAAGAAAAACCTTCAATTCAGCTTGTGATATCACCGTCAGCTTTTTGTGCACTCAAGAGCTTGATGGGGTTACATAAATGAAAGTATTGGAAAAGAGCCGACTCCTGGGTACATCTGGTCACAATTGAACTTCGATAATTTAGATGATTTACAAGTTGAATATGAAATGGACATTTCAGGTCATAATTAGGTGAATCCATTCCGGAATAAGCTGAGTGAGTGAGCGTTGCCCAGTTGTAAGTGAGTGAGCGTTTCCCAATTGTAATTTGATCAATACATCTCTACTGTCCGTCTATAGGTGTTTTTATAGATCAGCAGTCACCTTTGCTGTGCTAAAAGGCAGTATAAGATGATGACTAAATTACAACCATAAGTTATCTCTTCATATCTCATTTCAAAGTATTCTTGCAGATTATTCGAAACTGTAGAAAACTTCTCAATAGAAGATTTCGTTTTCTTTGGGGGGTGGTGGTTATTGATTGGGCTCTATAGAAAGAAAGATTAATTTAATGTTTTATTCCCCACCAGTCGTGTGTTAGACGGGAGTTGCAGAAGTGGAATCAGACTGGAAAATTCAATTCCAAAGCCGAGCTTTGAACTAAGGATCCCCTGGACGGTTGACCTTTATTCTGTTAAACCAGTCATGGCGAAAAGTGTTCGGTGAGTGTGATAGTTTTCCCCCTATTTCCCCTCTCTTTTGTCACTATCAAAGCTTCCATTCCCATGGCCGCGCTCGCTAAAGCGGCTCGTTTTGTTGCTTCGTGGCGCAGGGGATCATGAGTTTGAGTCCCGCTTTGGGCATTGGTGTTTGTGTATTTGTGGATGTATATGTATGTGTATTTTTCGTAAAACAGAAACCGGTAAACAAAAAGGAAATTTAGGGAAAAGGAAAGAAAAGAGGAATAAGAGAAAGGAATACAGCGCCGGAGTCCCGACCGGACCCGGAACTGTATTAAAAAAAAAAAAAAAAAGTGATGGCTTCACCTTCAACCAATAATCCATTATATGTTACGTAATTATACTTGCAACTATAATGCTTATAAGCCATTTGTTGGGCAAAAATTAAATACATTTGTTGTGAAGTGAATGTAAATAGAAAAAATATAATAATAAAGTCCTTGATGTGATTCCTCCTCAAGAAAATGTATCCAAACCTTAAACTATACACAGTCCGCCACTGCTAGAGAGAATTGGTACCATCTGGCGCGTGTGTATGTTTGTGCTCTAGTAATGACTGCAGGTAAGGAGGGCTAACTGGGTCTAATCTGTTCACACCTTGCGAGTACCGTTCGCCATTCCTGCGTTAAACTATAGGTAAAACCCGAGACAGACGTTTGTAAGTTTGTAAGTCGACATTGAGGTATGTGGTCTCAAAATAATTTGAGATCTCTTTGTGGTTTATTGCCACCCCTGCCAAGAAAACGCAAGTCAGAGAATTTTGAACCCGGAGAAGGGGATCCGTGATTCAAATGCTGGTTATGGCATCGAATTCTTTAGTCTGACTCCAGCTCTCCAAATGAAAGTTTCGTGGAAACATTTGTCTCTTGTCAAACAGCGTTGAAGTCTTTTGTAGTCTCCAAACACTTCTCGGCGCAATTCACGTCTACATAATGTTTAAATTTTAATGAAAGGTCTCTCATCTAACATACCAACGTGACCTGACTGGTGTTTTTCGTACATTTAATGGCTTATAGACAAAGAAGTTTTGAGCAATTGAGCTTAACCTGGTCAGACGACTCTCCATTGAGATGCCCTTCATAGACAGGTTTTGAAAATGTTTTAATTTTAAACCGGAATATATGGATTATGCACGTTAATGCTAACGCAATCGCTGAAGTATATAAGTGTTATTAGGGCTGCATTGAATTCTGAAGCAGGCACTGAACATGTTTCCGCAAACTAATCGAGTTTCATCGGTTCAGGTGAAACAAAGCAACAGTCTAAGACGCACGTTTCTGTAACCGCGTGACTGGCGTACAATTTCTCTCTTAGCTGCAAGAAAGTGAGTTAACCTTATTAAAGAGCCCCATTGTGATGCGACTAACGTTTTCCAAAATGCCGTTCACTCAGTTTTATTCCTCGCGTCAAATCTTTACTATTTTCCTGTTTTGCCAGCTCTCAGCACATTTATAGCAGCGCTATTGGAAATATCCTCGAGTTCTTGTAGACTCAAGCAACTACTTCTGACACTCTGTGGTTTAGAAATGTGTTGTAAAGGTTCTCTCTCATTTTTAAGGTTGAAACATGTAGTAACTTTTAGAAAATAATTCTGATCCAGCTTTTAAGCATGTTTAGAGCGAGTTTACTACTAAAAGAATATAATCTTTTAAAAATTAACGTTTCAAATTAAATTGACTCTCTCTAGCTGAACAAAATTTTCTTAATAAAGATTATTCTTTTATTTACTTCATGCTAATTAGCATAAACATTAAGCATCCTTGTAAGCAGAAGGGAAGTAAGGTAATTAATACATTACTCTAAAGTGATAGTCATTCCTTTAAAAGCCAGTCACTATTTGAAATAACTGAAATTCCATTATCTTTGATTGCCAGGAATAGATAAACAGAAGACAGAAATGTGACCTACCGTTTGAGAAAAGTTTAAGAAAAATCAGACTAATAACGCGGAATATCTTGAAAACGGTGAACTTTATGAAAAAATGCATATGACATAAATTGTGTGTTTTAACAAGATCTACATTTTTGGTACATCAAGTTTTCGTCTATTTCTTATGGTTTACCAGTTACGCAAATTTAAACAAAATTCATCCAGAATGAACAGGTCTTCATTAGCTATTCCCAGAAAATTCAAGATATACATTTTAATTGCAATGTAAATATCTTTAATACACGGTGTTTTAATCAAAATTGCTAGAACCATTTTTGAGAACATCAAAATTTTTCAAATTTTTACATTTAAAAGGTAGTTGGGGGTAGGAGGATTTTCTTGCAAATCTTCGTGTCGCTTTCTTGAAAGATACCAAACTTAAATATCAAGATTGGTATTTTAAGGTCTTTTAGTTTCTGAGCTATGCTTTCCACACACACACCACATACACACATATATATCGCGGGTCTCTTTCTAAATATGTTTTTTTTTTGGGGCTAGGGGGACCCTAAAACTTATATTTCTGGTGAAAACTCGACATCGAATTCTGGGTGGAATGTAATACCTTCTCTAGCTACTATGTGCATTGTATGCAATGCATTACCTTAGTATTTAATTTCAGTATATTCCAAGGATACGACACGAAGACTTTTATAAGAAATTCTCAAAAATGACTAACAATTTTTATTAAAATTTATTAAAAATTTTATGTTTAGGATTTATTTTTGGCAATTGAAATGCATATTTTGAATTTTCTGGGAATAGCCTCTGAAGACCTCTTCATTCTGGATGACTTTTGTATAACTTTTGCACAATGGTAATCCGCAACATACAGACTACTACACAAGTCTGTAGATCTCGTTAAAATACACAATTTTATATACATATATTCGCTTTGTATGTTCCCGTTTGAGAAAAGATCATTTAGTTTAAAATGAAAACCAACAACAATGAATATCTCGAAAACGGCCAACTCTACAATAAAAACGCTATGACGTAAATGATGCGTTTTAATGAGGTCTACATTTTTTGTGTAGTCATTTTTATCTATCTCTTACAGTTATTCCGTTATGCTAAATTCTGCAAAATTCAACAAGTAAAGAGGTCCTCAGAGGTTATTCCCAGAAAATTAAAGATATACATTTTATTTGTGATGTGAATATATTCAATATGCGGTATTTTAATCAAAATCATTAGTGCCATTTTAAGAAAATAAAAATTTTCGAAAAATGTTCCATATAAAAGGTAATTGCGGGTGTTTTTTTCTTGAAAACATCCGTGTCGCATTCTTGGAGGATACCAAACCTAAATACCAAGTTTGGTATCTAGGGTTCTTTTGGTCTTTAAGAGATGCTGCCCACAGATACACACACAGACGATTTTTTGTTAAAAAAGTTCTTTTTTCAACTCAGGGGACCTGAAAACATATATTTCTGGTGAAATATCAGTAGAATACTTATTCTGTACATTATGTACATACTACGTGTAGAGAAAATAAAAATACGGAAAATGTTTCCACATAATGGGAAATTAGGTGTTTTTTTATAAAGACTTTCGTGTCGCATGTTTGTACAGTATGGAATTCACATAAAAAATGCCGTTTTAGTCATATTGTACGTAGAAACACTCTAACTCATAGACTGTATTCTAAAAGTGTTTGGGGGGTTTCAGGGAGCCCTAAAATATGTATTTTCGTGGTACAGAATATTTTTATGGAATACAAAACAAATCGCTAACATTTCAAATTTGCATTTCATTTTTATCTTTGTTTCCTTTTTGTGATTTAGATGTATTATTTGTTTCTTGTTTTCAAATGCGTATATTTTCAAAATAATTGTTAGCCGTCCTTAATATAAGCCGAAAATACCCTACGCTATTAAAGCAGGATATTAATCTTTTTGTAACTTTAATCCTGCACGTTAAATTAAACTAAGTTATATTCCCAGAAGACTGCAATTGCCTTAAGCTGTTGATATATGTGCCTAATAATGTGCAAGAATAAGTTATCACGGAAAACATGGCTTTTGAATCACCCTTCATTTTGCTACAGCATCCCTCTCTGTCTCTCACGGCCTGCAGATATAAAGCTCCCAATTTTGTCTCCAATTCAGCGTCTCAAATCCGTCCTCCCCTCGACTCCCTTGCCCAGAAAGATCTCGCGACCGCGTGAAAGCGAACAAGAGATTACAACATCTCGAATTAGGAGCAAGCAAGAAGAAAATGGCAATGGAGATGAGAGGAATGGTAATAGCATGGAGCTTCCGCGCCCTGCTGCCTATTGCCATTACTGCAAAGGCCACGCAAAAACCTGCCATCTGGCACTGCAATGATGACGATTCTGTCTTTTGCTCTTTTCTGGTTATAAATAGTGTTGCGGGTTTGTTAATCCTCCATAATTGGCACCCTCTGATCGTGGATCTCTATGCGCTAACGATATTAAATTAAGACGACTGACACTCATCAAATCTACTTGGTTCAAAACAAATTATTCATTCCCTATTATTAAGATTAGTTTTGCATTCATAGATATCATAAAAGCGTTTGATAAGTTATAAAATTTAAAAACATAGTGAATAATTGATAATGCATGTCGCTTTAATACAAGCAACACATTTATATAATTGAGTAAAAATTACAATCAAAAACGAAAATTCACCAGACTCTGTTAAATTAATCTTAGAAGTCAAAATAAGTTTGCGGTTTATGCCCTGATATGGTAAATACATTATATTAAATATAATTATATACTTACAGTATTATAACCAAACCAACATTTTTAAAGATTTTAATCGGAGTATTTTCCTTACCTTCTGTAAAATTGATATGAAAATAAATACAAATAAATAGGGTATGAGTTTGACTTAGTATCTTATAGGCTTGCAAATATGGGGATTTAGAATTGAGACAATATACGTCGTATTACAGAATTAAAAGTATTTATAAGGAAGATATAAATTACATTAAGAAGGGACAAATATGTATTTGAAATGGCCAGGGGAGAAATATTGTGGAACACGTCGAAAAGTGTAAAGACGGATTTAGCTACGGTGAGAATGTGCCCACTTCACGGGTTGGCAAGCGACCCAGATAGACATATACTTGCAGGACAATGAACCGAACGGAGTAGAAATTTCGATGCCCGAGGGTGGACATAATAAAAGGGAATATAACGGATTTCTTGTTGGTCGAGAGAAGTGACTTCACTTGCTATGGGAGACGCGGTGAGATAAGACGTGCTATTTGATTCAGCGGTGGAGATGAATGGGCTATGTATGGCCGGTATGGAAACAGTGTTAATTAATACACCATAGTGTCACAAATAATGATCGTAAGGGATGGTAGGCGCGTGAACAGTAGCTGAAAGAGGGGAGAACTTAGGGAGAATGTCCTGTGTTCGACGGCAGAAAATACTAAAGAAAGAAATAAATGAGTTCAACAATAATCGTGAATCCAAAGGAAACCATTAGTGTCTTAACACCACCCCTGAGAAAGATTCAATACTGACATAATATACTGAGCTAGGGCGTTTACACTTCCACACCATTCCTTAGTCTCTTGAACCATCACGTGGATTCGAACCCGGAACCCCATTAAAACCACCTAAAACGTGAACCGCCACAGAATGAAAATGATGTATAAACTTTAATGAGTCATTTCCTTGTCTAAAACAAAATTTATGATTTTCCTTGAGAAACATATTATGAAAATGTTAATAATAATAAAAATAATAATAGTAATAGTAATAATAATAATAATAATAATAATAATAATACACAGTTTCCCTATCAAACGTAAAAATTATAGTTTTCTAGTAAGACATCATATCGCAGCAGATCATGATGTCGGAGTCTCATTCAGTACTTCTGCCGCCCGTCTCTTTAAGGCTGTCTATTGGCTGTGAGCCCTTTCTGCCGCTGACCGTGTTGTGGGTTGCGACAGCGGCGAACTGTCGGCGGAAGACTTTGAAGGTGGATGTTCCGTCGCACTTGGACAGATTGTAGATGTTGATTTGCGTTCTACCATTTCAAATTTCATCCTTGAGCCTTCCGTAAAGCATCTTTTCCACCATGGCTTTCAGTACTTTGGTGTTGTTGTCGATTCTACCTTCCAAAGCATTAAGGCGTTGCTAGTGGTCTTTTATTGTTACATAAATCTCTTCCACCTCTTCCCCAAGATTATTTCACTTCCTTCTTCAAGCTGCCCAATTGTTCGTCGATTTTGTTCGATTTTCATCTTGGACATTTCCGTTTTAATTTCTTTCATTTTTTTCCGTTGCAGATTTCATTTCCATCTTAATTTTCTTGATTACGGCAAATATCGCTTCGACGCGTAGATGTAGACTGCTGTCTCACGCAAAAGTGCGTTCAGAACTTCCAATCGAAAGTGACTCGCCGGACGTCGTCGTCTGTCCTCAGCTGGTAGGCTCGTAGTGAGCTTAGATATTGCTGCTGTATACCTGCCCTTTTTAGGGCTTTACTACCGAATGAATTTGGATGGTTGTAGGTTTGGTGTGTGGATTTAAGCTTGAGGATGTTAAAGAGGTAGCACTGCTCAATAGTAGAGGTGTGACTAACAGTTATTTTTGTATCACGGTTATAATGTGTAGCGATTACCAATAATGAGTACGTATTTATTTTAGTGGTTATCATGTTGGCAGTTACATTACACGAGAACCTAAATGTAAATCTCGTGCGATGCAGAAATACAAATAAAAGCATGGCACTTTCACCAACAGCAACATGACGGAAATTAATAATATAATAATTTAAATATTCTCGTAGGGTGTTAGATGAAACGTGATAATGACATTCTGAAAGGCGATGATGCTATGAAAAAAACCATTTAACGCCCAAATATCCATAATCAGCAGCAGAAAATCACAGTTTATACAGGTACGTAGCAAAGTTGATGGCACGCGTATTCCTCAGCAAATAGTACATTAGATCGAAGATGTCATTCATGTCCTCTTGAGGAGTAGAATAATACTGCGTAACGGGATAAGCGATACCAATATACACATACAGTGTATTCTGTGCATTGGATGTCACCCAGGCTCGATAATCCTTAATTTGGTAATCGATATCGGGTACTTTGCAATCATTATGTTTGTAACTGCTACTGGATAACTAGTTACTCCTGTCTCAGTTACTTTTATAACCCTTACGTTATTTTCTGACTATTCCAACTGTGTACACTCCTCAAAAATTGCCTTGCTGACTCTCCGGGCTTGAAGCATTGTCTCTTTATAGCTTACATATCGTGGCCAGTATTTTCCAGAAAAGCGAACTATACATTGCGTTCAGATGTGATATTCCAAGGATTACAGCTACTACCGCCGCTCTTCACGTGTTGAATTTACTCCCCCTGCGACAATGACTGTGCTTACATAAACAAGTCGAACGAACACATTTAACAATCAGCTGTAAGCATTCCTAAACAAACCGCTAACACACATGCGACGATTACGGGCCAGCTATTCACAGTATCCTATCTTTTCTCGTGCCAAAACTCTTGGAAACGGTTAACTCGACAAAAATGTATATGAAATAAATTTGTGTTTTAACGAAACCTATATTCTTTATATAGTAAATGTTGTCTATCTACTACGGCTTACCAGCCACAAAAAGTCTTCAGAATGAACAGGTCTTCAGAGGTTACTCCCAAAAATTTCAAGATATGCGTTTCATTTGCTATTAAAATATGTTAAACATGTGGTATTTCAATAAAAATCGTTAGAGTGAGCAAATTAAACTTTTCGTAAAATATTACACGTAAAGGGTTGTTGAAATAGGAGGATTTTCTTGAAAACCTTCGTATGGCATTTTTGGAAGATACTGGACTTATATAATACGTTCTTCTCTATCTGTTGTGTATATTGTACATACATGACAGAGAAAATAAAAAAGAATCCACAGATTTATTTACTATTTTAATGTTATTTTGACATATAAGAATTAGAAGTACTTTGGAGCTTTTTAGCGTCGCTTTTATTTGTGTATTTTAGCGTCAACGAGCTGCAATTATTTGCATTCCCCGCCGTTAACCTTGTGTTTTATTTTAATATAACAAAAATTAATGTGCAAGAATATATGTTACTATAATGAAAATAGTTTAAGTCACATGTTTGACTTAATACTTTATTTTGTTGAGAATAAAAAATACGATTACTTTAATTCCGTGTTATGATATGAAAACTGATCAACAGCAGATCTTAATTGTTTTCAACGTAAGCATTAGATATGTTTGTTTAACTTAGGAAACTTGAACAATCAGGTTTAAAATAAGGTGTGGCTTTCTAAACATACCTTTGACTTTTGCATAGGTGGTACACCGAAAGAGATAGACATACTTACGAGATGTAGATCTCAATGAAACACACAAATTATGTCATACATTTTTTGTAGAGCTAACCATTTCCGAGTTATTCCTTATTATTGGTTTTAATTTTATAAGACAGCTTTTCTCAAACGGTAAGCTATCATTCGTTTCAAATATATTTTATTTTACTCCTGACCATGCAAACAGAACCGAATTTCAATTGTGACCAGCTTTTAAAATACTTGACTATCGCTTTAACTTGATGTATTCCCTTATTTACCTTCTACTTATAAGGAACTATGTACTAAGACTATTACTGCAAAGTTCATTAACAGTGCCTGGCATAGTACCAGGCCCCTGCACCGCTTTGTCCACCACAAATTTCACTGCGGTAGCTTGGGATCGAACCCGGGCCGTATAGGTGAGAGAAGAGTAGTCTAACCACTGGGCCACGGCGAGGCCAAAGCCCCGATATGACCACACATGTTAAAGGGGGCTATATAAATGAAACAAAAAGAAAATGATTAAAATAAACCAAACATTAAATAACCTACAGCCAACGAGTTGTTTCTAAAGTAAAGATATTACCCCGATATTACCATAGATGTTAAAGGGGTTATATAAGTGAAACAATTAAAAAGATTTCCCTGAAATCTAATTATAGAAAGAATTATTGAGAGCAATACTTCCTCTGCTTACTTTAAATATGTGGTAAAGAAAGTAAATAGATTTAGCGATAATAAACCGAGTTGTGTGTGATCACATAGTGTTTCTCTGGGAAAATGACATTTTAAGCTAACCGGGGGATTCCAGCGAATCTAACGAATCTTCTGTGTTCGCGGGATTCCCATGGAATGATTTGTTCACCATCTTAATAAGAAGCTGCCAGTGCCTTCCATTTCAGCTTTCTACCTTGGAATGAGGGCGCTATAAATAGAAATGAAATTAAATGGGATGAATGGGAGGATTAATTTGCCTCCCGCATAGCCATAAAAGAGGATTGGATGAAAGATGCAGGAAGAGTAAAGGCTCCAAGCACACGGTCTACTGCTGTTGTCTGAGCAGCTTCTGCAAGAAATTATTCCACCAACGAATATCCGGGGTTTCTCTGGGAGAGGCAGTTTTGGGATTGTGAACTTTGTTCGCTGAAGTAATTTCATCTATGGAATGTGGTAGAGGATGCTAGATGCTTCAAATGTGTGTATTTTTTCTTTTTTATTACTTTCATAACATGCAAGTTCAAATTACGCAATTTGTTTTTAATAACAACAAATTTCAATCCACAAATGTCCATTTAGTAAAAATATCGTGTTGAACATTAACGTCTTTTTTTTTTTTTTTTACTTTCTTTAGCATGGATGTACAAAATAAATAAAATCCGAAAATGCTACCCCGGCATTTAGGTAACTGTACGGGCATACATTCAAACTTAAAAGTTACTTCCAAAAACAAGCATTACAAATTTTATCTATTATGTAATTTCTCAGATAATTAACTGATATAAGAACTAAAATTTGAAATCAGTAAAAAAGGATCTAGAATTTAACAAATAAAAACATTAAGGTTTCAATTAATTAAAATATAATATAATAATATTAATAATACGATACAGCAAGTTATTCAACAAAAAATGCATATCCAGTTTTTATGCTATACTATAAACTACACCACTGGTATCCAGCGAAATGTGCTGGCATTCAGCACTAACTGAGTTGTATATTTACTACAATAAGTTTATCCTACTTACTAGTATTTTAATTTATATATTTTACTTTCCAAAGTATTTTATGTAATTTAATATTAAATGTTATTGTGTTGTTGTACTAATAAAATTTCTATAATCTTATTATTTTTATATTTCTTTAATAGCTCCTGAAACTTTCATAACTAAATATTTATTTAGAATTAAGTAAAATGTTAAATATTATTTCTTTTATCCATTATATAAACACGTTTAAACAACATTGTATTTATTATTTCAATATTAAGTACTAATTTTGCGCATTTAATAATTAAAAACAATGCTTAATTTTAAATTTCATTTTTTCTCAACTTCTCTACTGATTAATAAATTAATTTCATACCAAATACGTATTTACTCTAATCGTTTAAACAATTAACAATCAATACACATTTGCATTTATATTACTCCATATGCTTATATAATATATTCCTTATTTCTTCTCTCTTCATTAATTACTAATCCACTATTCCTTGTTTAGCTCTTTTAAAACACTACTTCCAATTAGTATCAAATCAAGGTGCAGTTATGTATAAATTAATAATTGATTACAATAAATTTTATCTATTAATGGATTATTAATGAAATATAATTTGAAGGTGTATTTAATTGTAATTTTATAAAAATTGTAAAAATGATTATAGCTCTTCCACTTTTAACACTTTCCTTACATTAAACACTGAATATCCCTCCTTCCTATTTAATATTAAATACTCTTTGTCTCATTTACCCTTGTCTCCCATTCTCCATTTTCGCTTTCTTTACTCTTCTCTAAATTATTTAATAGCTATCAATAATTCCACCTCTACTCCACTATTGCCACCCTTTTCACTGCTGTCATACTTCTTCTGCACCACCATAGCTGCATGTTCAGCAATGATAATCCTATTTCCTACACCGGCACCTTCTTCTGTACATTTTCATTCCTCTCCTTCCTCGCTCACTCCATAATTATAAATTCAGCAATAATAATACTACAGACTAGACTGGCAACTTTGTTTCCCTCGTACCCATTGTTCATCTCCTTCCTAGCTACGGTAATCCTATATACTACACTTCTTCCCTTCTCTCCATTCTTCATCGCTTTTCTCCTGCTTATCTTCCCATTAAATCATTATTACTCTAAAATGTATCTTAAATTCCAATAGTATAATTGACTTCATCCACAAATATATCTTGTAAAGCTTGGCTTCAATTCTTTTCCTCCAGTCTTCTGTTTTCTATTATATAAAATTATTTCAGATCTTCTTATTTCTAATGCTCTAATTATTAACTGCACATTCTTTCGTAATTATTTTTCATCTTTTTCTATTGCTGTTTTACTCACATGGCTAGTCAGAATTTGTAGATATTTAATTAAATCTGGATTTCTCAAAATTGTATGCATATAATGTCCTCCTAGCCCATATCTTTTTTGAGTAAAATGTTATTATATCTATTACATTTAAAAAGTGTATGTTCGGGAGTATCTTGCACTTTACAGAAACCACAAACATCATTCTTGAATTTATTAATGTTTTCCAGTACTTTTTGTATAGTTTATGTCCTGTAATGTAATGTGTAATGCCGTTGGTGTGCTGTATGTGATTAAATTTTAATCTTTCATGTACTTTATCAAAACGTTATAGTACACTTTACTTTCTATGTGTATTTCTTCCTGTTTTATTGCTATTTATCTTTCAACTTATATTTAATGCCAGACATTGTATTACATCTAACTCTACTTTCTTTACCAAATCAAAATATTATTTCTTTAATCAAAATAATATTAATTTCAGCTTAATTAAATAGACTGTGAGCCAAAGAGATGCAGTAATTAAAAGTACCATGCTGGGTATTGTAATTTCTGCACCTGTAAGGTGTAGAAATATTTTCCTTGCAGTTCCCCTAAGTAATGTTTTAATCCTCACATCACCCATTCTCACGTCCCAAACACTGGTTCCATAGGTAATTATTGATGCAAAAATTCCGTTGGGTATCAGATTTTCAAAGAGAGTTTAAAGTTTTTGTGACTAATCTTTCTTAATTTCATTATTATTTTTTTTCTCTGATTTTTGTCTTATATACTCTGTATGCTTTCTATAATTTAACTTTCCATCTAATAATATTCTTAAGTATTTGGATTCCGTATTTCTTTTCGTTGTGGTATAATGTAATAGCTTTCAAAGGGAGTTTAAAGTGTTTTGAGTAATATTTCCAAATTTCATCATAATTTTTTCTGAGTTTTGCCTTATATACTCTGTATGCTTTCTAAAATTTAACTTTTCATCTAATAACATTCCTGAGTATTTGGTTTCCGTATTTCTTTTTATGTTCCGATTACTAATCTCAATTATTGTATCTCTTTTTAAATGTCCCTTAAATAACGCATAACAAGATTTATTTGGTGCAATATTCAAATTTATTTTTCTTTATCATTCTCACTTTCTGAATTAACGTTTTACAACAATGTCCCAAATTAGGGGCCCAAGAACTAATCCTTGTGGACATCCTTTTGGTAATGTACTTGTTTATTGTCTTTTTTATTCCTTCTATGTAAACTTTTATGACTTGTACAGAGTCTTATAAAACTTTTATATACTTTTCGGGTAATTTTTAAACTTAGTCTGTTAAAAAAGTGACGCCACAAATTATGAAAGACGCTAGAAATATTAATTTGTATCCCAATTATATATGTTTTCCCACTTTTGCAATACTTCATTTATGGCATATTCTGTCGATACTCATTTCCTGAATCTGTATTGTTCAAAGATTATGTTGTAAATTATTTGTTCAAAGCAACTCTTTACAATTTCCTTTACAGTATCCATATACTATACTAAAAATAATTTCCTTTACATTCCTCATCGTATTAAGTAAACATATACGTCTATAGGATTTAGGCAATTTTAGATCCTTATCTGTTCCTCTTTTAAGAATAAAAACGTTTGCTAAATAAATCTGGAAATCTTCCTTCTATAAACAATCGTTATGAAGTTTGTGTAAAAATGGTATAACATCTTCCTTTAATTTTATTAACATTTTATTCTTAGTTCCATCGGACAAAATATTTTTTTTCTTTTTTTTTTAATTTGTTGAATATTAAATAAATCTCAGTTACATTCACTAGATAAATAAATCTACCGTAATTATATGGCATAGCTATTTCAATCAAGCTCTTTATTTTTAATTCTCCATCTTTACTCCTATCATCATCTGATAATAGCGTATGAAATAATAATGAAACCAAATCCTCCCAATAATTAGTAATTTCACTCTCTCCATGAATGTACAAAGTTTTGAGGACTCATGAATAAAAAGAAGTAAAAGTTTTAGAAACAGATACCTGTGTCTGTGTACAAGTGTGGTTGATTAAGCTCAGAAACAGCAAGTTGCTTAAAATTAGGGCAATATTCCCATCCCAAACAACCCTTTACAAGAAATATTTTACAAAAATTTTGATTTTCAAAAAAATAACTAAGATTTAGATTAAGTTACCCTATATAAAACATACACGACAATTAAAACGTATATCCCGAATATCTTGAGTATCAGCCCCTGAAGTCCTCTTCCTTTCTAAATTACTTTTGCTTAACTAGTGAACTGTTTGAGATAGACAAAAACTTACTGCACAAAAATATAGATCTCCTTAATACACACAATTAATGCCATATCTGTGAAACGAACCATTTCAGAGATATCTTCTTTTATTGGCTTTATTTTTAAAATATTTACTTTTCTCAAACGGGAAGTCCTCATCCGTTTTATATATTTTTTGTCATATCTTTATCCTGGCCATGAAAGGAGAACTGAATTTCAATTACATTTGCATAGCCACAGCTTTTGAAAGAGTTGATTCACTTTAGTTTAGTGTATTTCCTTATGTATTCATTTATTTAAAAGGCTACTTACTTATAAGGAACGAAGCAATAAGTGCATATCTAGTAATGTCTCACTTAATCAGCATGAAGAAGATTTATTTTATGCAGAACACATAATGGTGGTCATATGAATGAGACATATCAGATTTTTCCATGCTTAAACTTTTCTTAAATTACAAGATGTCATTTGTTTTTATTTTATTTTATTTTATTCAAGGGCATCCGAAATGGAACGTCATCATCTAGTGACCAGATCTTCAAAGATTTGATTACTGCTTTAGATTAGTGTATTTCTTTGTTCTCTTTGTACCTAATAACATGAAATACGCAATACGATCATTTTTGCTAACATTTACATTGATTAGCATGAAGTTTAAAACGAACAGGTTTTGTAAGAATACGATTGTTGCAGAATAGGAGAGAAAGTCATGTGAATGTAACACAACAACATATTTTTTTTCTATGTACTTCATTTTAATCGCATAAATCTTTTCAGAAATAGTTCCATACGCTTTCCATGTAATAACGAGAAACAGCTGAAACTCGAGAGGTCTTTGAAAGAATGACTTAAGTATTCTAAAATTCTAAGAATTAATAGCAGATATCTCAGATATGGTTTATGTCACAAAAAATATTATTTACAATAAATTGTGTTTTCAAGAGATCTGAAATTGTGAGGCAGGTAATCTGAACCCGTCCACTACGTCTGGGCACCACCACCTAAAGTGTAAGTCTTGCAATACAAGGTATGGCGTTTGGGCTTTTAGTGGGTCCTCAAACCAGTATTGTACACGAAAAGTACTTTCCCTACCGAGTACTATGTATGTACGTACACAGTAAAGAGATTTCCCATAAATTCAATATCTAGAGGGTTTCTCCGGAAATATACATTTTGAGAGCTCCTGAATTTTAAAAATATATTTTTAGGAAAATGTACGTTTGTGTTTGTGGTGTGTATGCGTGTGGGTGTGTATGTGGATGGTATAAATCTAAAGACTAAAATCAGCTATATACCAAACGTGGTAGATATTTTAGTTTAGTATCCTCCAGGATGTACCACGAAGATTTTCAAGAAAATACCCTCACTCCTGACTAACCTTAACATGGACTTTTCCTTAGAAAATTTTTATTATAACAAAAAAGGTTCTACCGATGTTTATTAAAATATCGTATAATAAATATATATACATGGCAACTATAATGAATATCTTGAAATTGTAGGTAATAGCCTCTGAAATACTTTTCATTTTGAATGACTTTTGTATAACTCGTAAAGCAAATAAAAAGTATATCTCGCTAAAACACACAACTTATGTCACACAAACTTTTTTTCAGTGCTAACCATTCCGAAGATATTTCGTTTTATTTGCTTCAATTTTAAAATACGTATACCTTTCTCAAACGGGAGGTGGTCATTCATTCTATATCTCTTACGTCTTACTCCTGTCAGGCAAACAGAACCGAATTTAAACATCATGGCATAGCGTCAGATTTTAAAATAGTTGACTGCCGCTTTAACCTAAAGTATGCCCTTAGTTCCCTTCTACTCACATGGAACTAAAAGTAAGACCTCTTCTGTTAATGTTTATCTCGATCACCATAAGTATTTATTAAAATAAATTGAAAATGTGCCAAGAAGGAAAACATCTCAATAAATGTCGGATTTCTTTATTGTACAATATTATGATTGATTCCTAAGTTTATTAATTACACATTCTGCTATACTATTTATCGTATCTCTATACCACGCAGGGTCCAGCGAAAATATTTAGAATTAATATGCTGAGCATCTCTGGTACGAAGTTGCTTTTTTATTTTCCTTACACGCAGTACTTACATAGTGTATATATAAGGTTTTGTATTCCACCCAAAAATTTGTACTGAGATTTCACCAGAAATATATAAATTTTGAGACTGAATCCATAAAAATAATTTTAGAAAAAGGTCAGTGTATGGCCGTTTAATACCAATCTTGGTATTTAAGTTAGGTATCTTTCAAGGAAACAACATGAAGATTTCGAGGAAAATCCCTAACTCAAACTACTCTTTATATGGAAGAAATTTTAATTTTTTTTTTTTATTTTTTCAAAAGTGGCTGAAATGCTTTTGAATAAAACACCGTATATTAAAGCTATCTACATGGAAAATAAAATGCATATCTTGAATTTCCAGGGAATAGCCTTTGAAGACATTCTGGATGATTTTTGCTGAATTTTGCATATTTAGTAAACCGTAAGACATAGAAAAACGAACACAATAATGTAGATCTAATTAAAACAAATAATTTAAGGCATCTTATTATTGCATTCAGATTGAAATACTTTTCTCATACGGGAATTTGTCAAACCCTAGCCATACAAACAAACGAATTTCAATCACATAGTGACCAGCGTTTAATATGTTTGAATGTTGCTTTAGCTTACGGTACGCTACTTCCCTTTTACTAATAATATCATTTCTACTAATTTTATCTCGATTAGTAACAATTAGAGAGCAGAATAGCCTTTTACACAAACATTTGTAACAAGTGAGAGAAAGTCTGTGAATGGAATACATCTGATGTTTTCTTTTGTGAATGTTATTCGATAACGATAACGAGATTTCACCGGAAATATATGTTTGAGACCCCCTGAATCCAAAAAAGCATTTTTAGAAAACTGTCCGTCTGTGTGTGTGTGTCTGTGAGCAGCATAGCTCATAAACGAAAAGCCCGTTAAAAACCAAACAGGGTATTTAGGCTTGGTGTCTTACAAGGATGAGACACGAAAATTTTCAAGAAAATCCCCCCATCCTCAACTACTCTTTACATGGAACTTGTTTCGAACATTTTGATTTTCTTAAAAATGGCTCTAACAATTTTGATTAAAATGTCATATATTAAAGATATTTACACGATAAATAAAATGTATATCTTCAACTTTCTGGGAATAGCCTCTGAAGATTACTTTATTCTGGATGGATTTCACGGAATGTTGCATAACTGCTAAACCGCAAGAGATGGACAAAAACTTACCCTACAGAAAATGTAGAGCACATTAAAACACACAATTTATATTATATGCATTTTTCATGGAGTTAATCGTTTTTAAGATATTCCTTGTTTTTATTTTCAGCTTTGAAAAAATTACTTTTCTCATACATGAATTTGTCAACACCTGACGATACAAACAAAGCAACTTCAATCACATATCAACCAGCTTTTAACTGTCACTTTAACCTATTGAACTCCCTTATTTCGCTTCTACTTACAAGGAAGCAAGATATTTCTGCTAATTGTTTCTCAATTAGTATGAAGTAAATAGAAGCAAAAGCTTTTTAACAATAATTTGTTACAGAGATGTAGAGAAAGTCGTGTGGATGGAACACATCAGATGTTTTCTTTTGTGAATGTTACTGCTTTTAATTGTTATCCCACCAGAATACATTTTAACATGTGGTAAAACAGAGATTGAGCTGCTTTAGAACAGTAAAATTTCATCGTTAATGTAATAATATGTCTTTCCTAAAAATGTTGGAACCAATCGACACATAACACATTTTGTCTCACTGTTTGTGGCCAAGGACATGCTACACGTTTTACAAGGTTGCTAAATTGTGAATAGCAGTAATAATCTGGATGATATGCTTTCTAAAGCGCAGTTCACAAACTACAACATATTCAATTAAAGTAAATGAACACAGGAAGAAGCTATATTGCAGCATTCTCCAATAGTTTACTTAAAGATTTAATGTTTACAAACTGCCAAGCAGTTCTGAAACTTTTAAAACATGTGTTACAAAATTTGGAGTTATTGGTAAAGATAAGTTCATCCTATGAATTTCTCTAATCCAATTAGATCTCAGGTATTCATATTCAGGAAAGGAAAAAATTTGATACGTTCCATTCACATGACTTTCTCTACATTTCTGTAGCAAATTATTGTAAAAATCTTATTCTTCTATCCACTTTATGATAATCTAGATAAACATTAGCAGAAATTATCCTTATCATTTGGTTCCTTGTATGTAGATTTCGTTTTCCTTGTATGTAGAAGGAAAACGAGATCTACTGTTTTTGTGTTGTGCAAATTTCATTCATAACAAGAGGTATTAGAGCGGCTATTCCAAAAAATTAAAGATATACATATCATTTGTGATGTAAATATCTTTAATATACAATATTTTAATCAAAACCTTTAAAGCTGTTTTTAGAAAAACAAAAGTTTCGAAAATGTTTCCATATAAACCGTAGTTTCAGGAGGGTTGATTTTATTGAAAATCGTGTCGCATCCTTCAGGGATACAAAACTTAAATACCTGCCAAGTTTGGTATTTAGCAGGCTGTTCATTTTTAAGCTATGATACACACACAGGCACACACGAATCTTTTTCTAAAAGTTTTTTTTTGACCTGGGAGCCCTCAAAACATGCATTTCCGATGAAATCTCGACATCAAATTTTGGATGGAATACAATACCTTCTCTGTACACTATATATAAAGGACGTGCAGAGAACATAAAAATAGAACACACACTAACTTTTATATCGTTCTGTAATTACAATTTGTTACAATACACTTCTGGGGCGTTATGTAATTTAAAAAAAAAAGGATAGAATTTAAAACTACTTATATGAAAATATTCCCACGATTGTATACGCAAATCACACATATGCTTACTGTGTCACAACGGCCAAAGATCGTGACGTGACGCATATGCTAATGTTTGATACAAGACTTTTGCTTTAGGTGGTGTTGTTTTGGACGCCTCAAACTGAGATAGCATTAACTTACAATTATTATTTTTGAGGGGTGTATAAAATAACTATACAACAAACGAGGACACTTCTACACTGGACTAACAGATATGTATTGCAGACTACCACTCTTCAGCAGAAAGGGAGGAACCTCAGGAGGCTACATGCTGCAGGCAGATAGAGCACTGGGACACGTGGAGGTCATTTATATTGTCTGCCTCGAGAATCCAAAACACTGCTGCAGCCGCCCAGAGAGGGCAATGGACGAATATTGCAAACAGCCACGCTTCTGGTGTCAACAGCTTCCTTGGAGCAAGCCTCTCTGTCAGCCCCGCACGAAACTTGCCGGTCCCCATGGCCGCACTCTTTAAATTACCCTCTAGCCTAGTGCTTCGTGACGAGGAGATTGCGGATTCGAGTCCCGCGTTGGGCATGAGTGTTTATGTGCTAGTAAATGTATGTATACTTGTCTAAAAGCAAACAAATAGGAAAACAACAGAAATGTAAGGAAAAAATGAAAAAGAAGGAAACAAAAAATAAAAAACCTGACATTACATACGAAGCATGAGTAGGAAACGGAATGAATGGGAAAGTAGGGAAAGGAAATCATGTTAAAAAATAAATCATTCCATCATTTGCCTGCCGACCAAGAAAAGCCCTAAAATGCAAGGTTTCTGTTAACGGAATCGAACTTGGGACCTCCCGAATGCAAGCCTCATAGTTACTACGGAGTTAACTCGGATGGTTTGATGGGGCCTAAACTCCACTACGTTCCTCTACAACGAAAAACTGGAATGGTATTAGTTTTTTACTCCTATCTACGTTTACGATATTTAGAGAACTTTGAAAAGATCTAGGGACCCTAATAGAATACATTGGCAACCCTGTTTTCTACGAAGCGCTTTGGACTAGGAGTCGGTTTGAGGGTTCCTGGGGCTCTGAGGTCATCTGGTATTGAGGTTATAAATCTTTGTTAGTTTTATTTTTGTCACTCTGCTAATTAGAAATAGTCTCTTTTTATTGAGAGTGCAAAATAGCACTATCAAAATATAACTCTTATATGTTCCATTCACATGATTTTCCTTATATCTCAGTAACAAATTATTCTTAAAGAGCATTTTCTTTTATTTCATACTAATCGGTATTACTTGCTTCCTTGTAAGTAGAAGGAAAATAAAGAAGTACACTAGGCTAAAGCGATAGTCAAATGTTTTATAAGCTGGTTGCTATGTGATTGAAATCCTTTTATTCGTATGGCCAGGAGTTGATAAGTTCCCCAATGAGAAAGGTATTTTAAAACTGAAACCAGTAGCAGGAATATTTCGGAATTGGTCAACTTCATGAACAAAGTTACAATACATAAATTGCGTGTTTTAAAATAGATCTACACTTTTTGTATAGTAAGATCTTTTTCTGTCTCTTACGGTTTACCAGTAATGCAAAAGTCATCCAGAATTAAGAGGGCTTAAGAGGCTATTGCATAAATTTCAAGATAATCATTTTATTTGCCATGTGAATTATTTTTAATATGCGGTATTTTAATCTAAATCGCTTTAGCCATTTTTCAAAATTTTCGAATTTTTTTCCATATAAAAGTAGTTTGAGGTGGGGAATATATTTTAACATCTTCTTGTCACATCCTTGAAAGATACTTAACTAAAATACCAAATCTGGTTCTTTACCGACTTTTCATTTTTGAGCTATCGTGTTCATAGACACTCGGGCACACACCTACCTTTTTCTAAAAATACACTTTTATACAGGAGACCCCAAAACGTGTATTTCCGGTTAGATCTCGCTATCAATTTTTTTAGTAGAATGCAATATCTTCTTTACCTAGGTACTATGTACTGTTGAGAAAGTAAAAATGTGAACGGAAGCTTTACATCCAATATTAGTACGCCCGCCTGGGTAGTCTGGTGGTAGAGTGCATGTCTCATATTCAAGGTACGAATCTCGCTTAGAGTGAATTACCAGAAGTAAGGGTTTTTTCGGGGTTTCTCTTATCCCATGAAGACGAATGTCGAGTAATTTTAAGTTCCGTGGACACCGATATTATTTGAGCACCATTTCATTTATTGTCCGATATGACCAACCAGCTACAAAACAAAAAAATCTTACGTGCTCCATTCACGTGTCTTTCTCTGCATCTCTGCAACAAATTATTGTTAAACAGCCAATGCTTCAATTCACTTCATGCTAATTGAGAAAAAATTAGCAGAAATAGTCTTATTACTTGCTTCCTTGTAAGTAGAAGCGCAATAAGGGAGTACCATAGGTTTAAGTGATAGACAAAAGTTATGTAGTTGCTATGTGACTGAAGTTCCTTTGGTTGTATGGACACGAGTTGACAAATTTCTGTTTGAGAAAAGCTGAAGCCAATAACAAGGAATATCTCAAAAACGATCTACTCTACGAAAAAAATATATATGACTTAAAATGTGTGTTTTATCGTCATCTACAATTTTTGTGCAGTAAGTTTTTGTCTATCTCTTATAGTTTACAAGCTCTGCAAAATTGAATAAAAATCATCCAGAATAAAGAGGTGTTTAAAGGCTATTCCCAAAAATTTCAAGATATGCAGTTTATTTGGCATGTAAATATCTTTAATATACGATATTTTAATCAAAATCTTTAGAGTAATTTTTAAGAAAATCAAAATTTTCGAAAAAAATTCCATGTAAAGGGTAGTTGGGGTGGGGGGTTTTCTTGAAAATCTTCGTGTCGCATCCTTGGAGAATACCAAACTTAAATACCAAGTTTGGTATTCAACGGTCTTTACGTTTTTGAGCTATGCTACCCACAGACACACACATACACACACATAGAATACACAGACAGACACAGACGCAGACTTTTTTCTAAAATGTTTTTTTTGGATTCAGGGGGTGTCAAAACATGTATTTCCGGTGAAATCTCGGTATCGAATTTTTGGGTGCATTACAATACCTTCTCTATACCTACGTACATATAATATTATGTGTATTAGTAATAAAGACAAATACTTTATTTGTATTATTGATAGTAAAATGCAGCGTTTACGTAACTTAAACTAAGTGTTGGATTGTTCGACTAAAGGTTTGTTTGAACGTCTGACGCCTTTATGAGCCGTTTTAAGCATGTGAATATATTAGAGAAACGATTAAGTGTGATGGAAAAGTTGAGGCGGCCGGCGATGAATGCCATCCCCTCTAACGACTTTGTTTGCAGTTGGTAGCCACGTTAAAAAGGGAGGAGGGATAAAAAGGTTTCCTCGACACGGTGTAATAACCGTCGTCGGCACGTGTTTCAGAACCATATGTCGTCTCGCCTCGGTACCGAATGGCCGGCCTTGGCGACGAGATGCAAGGAGACGCGTACCGTCGGTATCTCCGGATTTAATAAGTCTTCCCTCATCCCCTCCACTGCTCCTCCAATTTCCCGGCTTTTATCCACAAAATTAAGATGCAAGCAAGTCCCCCCTCCCGCCCTTTCCTAGTTTTCTCTCTCGGCTTACAGCTATGAGATTTGGAAACTCGTAGGAGGGGACAAGAGAGGACTTTCATTACAACCCCTTCTGCTTCTTTCTCTATCCCAGAATCTCTACTACTACACATAATCCCGACTATTAAAACACGGGCGAAGTGATAACGAGCCTGGGAGATTTGGATGCCGCTACTGCTTGCGTTCCAGTACAGCATGACGCGAAAATCACTCCCCATTAATTTCCCACCATTTGATGTGGCGGTCGTCGAAAAGGCACAGCTCCAAGACGTGTGCATTACCCAAAACGCAATCCAGCAATTACCAGGGCCTATCCAGAAAAGAAGCATCTAAAAGATCTGTCTTGCGTAGCTAAAACGGTGTTACGAAGTGAGAATAGTACGAAACGCTAGAAGGCAAACTCGCTCATTGTTGCTTTCCCATCCTTGATAAAATATCCGACAGAATTTGCTTATTACTTTCTCTATACGCACTATGTACATAGAGAAGGTATTGCACTCCACCAAAAAAGTCGATACCGAGATTTCACCGGAAATATATGTTTTAGGGTCCCCTTTATCTAAAAAAAGCATTTTCGGAAAAAGGTCCATGTATGCGTGTGTGTGTGTGTCTGTCAACACGATAACACAAAAACGAAAAGCCATTAAAATACCAAACTTGGTATTTAAGTTTAGTATCTTCCAGGGATGCGACACGAAAATTTTGAGAAAAATTCCCCCACGCCAAACTACCCTTTATATGGAACTTTTTTAAAAAATTTTGATTTTCGCAAAAATGCCTCTAACGATTTTGATTAAAATATCGTACATTAAAGCTATTTACCTGACAAATAAAATGTATATCTTGAATTTTCTGGGAAGAGTCTCTGAAGAGTACTTTATTCTGGATGAACTTAACGGAATTTTGAATAACTGCTAAACCGTAAGAGATGGACAAAAACTTACTGCACGAAAAATGTAGATCACGTTAAAACATACAATTTATGTTATATACATTATTTTTCGTGGAGTTCATCGTTTTTGAGACATTCCTGATTCTTCGTTTCTGCTTAGAGAAACATACTCGTCTCATACAAGAATTAACAACTGCTGTCCATACAAAGGAACTTCAGTGACATAGCAACCAGCTTATGGCTATCACTTTAACCTATTGTACTCCCTTATTTCGCTTCTACTTACAAGGAAGCAAGTAATAAGACTATTTCTGCTATTTTTTTTCTGATTAGCATGAAATAAATAGAAGTATAAGCTTTTTAAACATAATTTGTTGCAGACACGTAGAGAAAGTCATGTGAATGGTACACATCAGATTTTTTTAAAGAATTTGTAATTTTAACTGTAGCATCTTTGTATGTATTTGCGTGCTTAAATTTTGTTCATCTCCAAAAGACTGATGAGTTACTTTTTTCTGTCATACATACTCATGATACAAGGGGTAGAAATAACATGGTACCTCCTAAATTTCGATTACAGAAATCTCTTAGCACTCATCTCTTTATCTTAGAGTGAAATTATATACTAAACTACCATTAATTATAAGACAAACTGTAAATGTAAATGATTTTTAAAGTCAGTGTTAAAACAGGATTAAGCAACTTAATTTTTCCAACATACAAGAATATTTAAATAACATGCATTTAAATGACTAGCTGACGAAACATATCGCATTGTTTGTAAGCCAAATAGTGAAATAACTTATCATTATTATGTTGTAGTGCAGGTGACATCTACTAAACATTTTGGCACAATCTAACCAATTGCAGGTCTTCAGGCATATTGCGTGTCTTTTGAAAATGTAAACGTCAAATAACAGCCAATGATCACCTAAACACTACTGATGGAGACTCAGTAAGTAGAGCAACTGTCTGCTGTGCTGAGAGTGAGACTTTTCCTCATTCTCTCCAGGTTCTGGAAGTATGAATGAGAGCATGAATGTTTGTGTGTGCGTGTGTGTATGTTTAATCTATATGTGCAACCCAAAGGAAAACCACAGGTTCATACACAACTGTTTGCCAGTTAATACAATCGTCGATGTTAATACAATATGCTCCAAATGTGAAAAGCTACCGATATAACTATATAAAGAGATATGTAATAAATCTTATGTGTTCCATTCACATTCCTTTCCCTTCCTGTTATCCAAATAAAGTATTCTTAAAAATATTATTCTATTTAATGAACATACATTTTATTTGCCATGTAAAATGCTTTAATAAAGAAAACTTTAGAGTCGTCTTTGAGAGAAACAACATTTTCAAAAAAAAACTCTATGTAAAAGGTTATTTTAAGGTGGGGGATATTTTTAAAATATTCGTGAGTTAACCTCGGAAAATGATAAACTTAAATACCAAATTTGGTACTTAACAGTCTTTTCGTTTTGAGCTATGCTGTTTACAGGTACAGACGCGTGCACACACACACACACACACACACACACACACACAGGTCTCAAGCACGTATCTTTAGTAAAATTTGTTGTTTTATTCACATTATTTTCTTTAACCTCATGCATTTATTTATATAACTTATTCAAACGTTTCTCAAAGAAGCTTATTTTTCCATCAACTTCGTGTTAATTGAGCTAAATTTCTACAAAATAGCTTCAGTGCGCATTTTAAACTACACAAGTTTGTATGGCATCGCGAGAAACACCTGAACAGTGCTAGTACCTTAAAAACTCTCATAGGATTGAAAAATGTAAGCCTCTAACAACTAACATCTCAGAAATAACAGTTGCCCCACAAAAGTATATGTAGTGTTTTAAAGACATCTACATTTTTTGTATAATGGGTCTCTCTTATATAGTTTCCTAGTTTATAAAATTATACAAAATTCCGGAAAATAAACAGAACATCTGAGGTTATTCACAAGAAACTAAAAATATACCTATATTTTTTTAACAGTGTATATATTTTTAAATATATGATCTTATAATCAAAACCTCAATCATTTTTCCATATAAGGTTATTGTGAGTGGGGGATTTTGTTGAAAAGTTTCGTGTCGCATCTTTGAGAGACACTGAAATTAAATATCAATTTTGGTGTTCATTTGTATTTTATTCACACTCGCACACACACACATACACACACAACGAGAGAGAGAGGTGTGCTCTTTTTAATACTAGCTCTGATTCATGCTGCTTTAAAAACGTGATATTTCCACATCGAATTTTGAATAGAACGGAATATTCACGTTCTCTACTATAGGTAGGTGGTAGAAAACGTTTTATATTGATGTTTTAACTAAATACTTTGATTTAAGCGGGGAACAAACTGCAGAAGAGTATGGAAAATAAACCCATTAATTGCTCTACGGAACGAAATAAGACATATTTATAATAAAGGGACTTAAGAGTAAATTTTCAAATTTCTACATTTTTGTTTAGATTTTTCTGAAATTTTAACTTGCTTGAAGTGCTATTATGGTAATATGAATACAAAATGTAATTCCGGTTAGATAAAACAGTTAACAAAATATCTAATCAATTTTATTATGTAAATATATTGATAATCAATATGTTTCATTGCCTCAAAATTATAGAAAATCGGTTTGCAATTTTTGAATTGGGGCTTTGAATCAAAAACAAAAAATTTATATTATTTCAGTAACTTTGAATATTGAATTATGATAACTAATTCAAAAGATTAGACTGTTTAATCTCTAAGGTTAGTATTCTTTTCGTAAAAATATGTTTTAAAAAAGTACTATTAGTGTTAGGATAATGGCATCAACTGTAATATTAGAATATTTTCTAAACATTCTGAAAAATTTTAATTTAAAGGATCATTTTAAGGATGTGAAAATTCTGCTTTGAGAAAAATGCTGTTTTATAAAAAGTGTGCTAGAAAACAGGTGTTTTTACGATCTTAAAATGGTTTTAGAGCCTGAAGCAAGGTCGATACAGCTAAATGTTGATTATTTATGGATGCCCACAGATTCAAATAAATTGTTTAAACCCTTACGTAAAATTCATCCCCTAATTGAGAGTGAATTTCAAATGCTTATCTAGATACGATCAAACTACATTCAAATTAATTAAATGCTTTGCAAGATATAAATTATTGCACAAATATTATGTACATATATTGCATAATCCAAATGTTCCAAGTGCCTCAAGATTTGAAAAATGTTATTGACATTTTCTGAATTAGATGCACACACAAAAGCCTTAAATGGAGATATTTCTATAACCTCAATTGCTAAATTATTATTTATTTAATTTTTATTATTTATTTAACTTTTATAATTTATTTTTATTATTTATTTAATTTTATTATTTATTTAATTGTTATTATTTTTTTAATTGTTATTATTTTTTTAATTGTTATTATTTATTTAATTTTTATTATGTATTCAATTTTTATTATTTATTTAATTTTATTATTTATTTAATTTTTATTATTTCTTTATTTGTTATAATTTATTTAATTTTTATTATTTATTTAATTTTTATTATTTATTTAATTTTTATATTATTTATTTAACTTTTATAATTTATTTTTATTATTTATTTAATTTTATTATTTATTTAATTGTTATTATTTTTAATTGTTATTATTTATTTAATTTTTATTATGTATTCAATTTTTATTATTTATTTAATTTTATAATTTATTTAATTTTTATTATTCCTTTAATGGTTATAATTTATTTAATTTTTATTATTTATTTAATTTTTATTATTTATTTAATTTTTATTATTTATTTAATTTTTATTATTTATTTAATTTTTATTATTTATTTAATTTTTATTATTTATTTAATTTTTATTATTTATTTAATTATATTATTAAATTACGGGCAGTGCCGTGGCCCGGACTTAATCCCAAGCACCCACACGTGGGATCTGTGGTGGACGAAACGGCGACGTGACGGGTTTTCTACGGGTCTTCCGGTTTCCCACGCCATGCATTCCACAAATTGCTATATCATCACCTTTACTATTATACATTTCGCTTTAATTTTATATCATCCACCTCCTCGCGCTCATGCGTTCCAGATTTTTCATTCTGTGGCTACCTGCCATTGGCTACCAGACAAGCTTCTGATCCCTAGGTATCCGCTTGTTAGTCCTAGTGGAAGGGTAAACCGACTACCAAATACGTTATATTATTTAATTAGGTACATATGAAATCATTATTTATTTAATTCATATTATTACTTTCTCTATACGTACTAGGTATATAGTGTATAGAGAAGGTATTGTATTGCACCCAAAGTTCTATGCCGAGATTTCACTGGAAATACATGATTTGGGACATCCTGAATCCAAAAAAGCATTTTTAGAAACAGGTCCTTATGTGTGTTTGTATGTGTGCGTGCGTCTGTGGACAGCATAGCTCAAAAGTCCGTTAAATCCAAACTTGAAATTTAAGTCCAGTATCTTCAAAGATGCGACACGAAGATGTTCAATTACACTTTACATATAAAAAATTTCGAAATGGTTGATTATCTCAAAATGACTCTAACGATTTTGTTTAAAATCTCTTATATTTAAGATATTTATAAGACAAACAAAATGCATATCTTGAAATTTCTGGGAATAGCCTCTAAACATGTTTATTCTGGATAAAGTTTGCGGAATTTTGCATAGATGGTAAACCGTGAGAGATAGACAAAAAGTTATACCATAAAATATGTAGAGCTCGTTAAAACACACGATTTATGTCATATACATTTTTTTCGTGGAGATGATCGTTTTTGAGATATTGTTACTAAATTCAGCTTTAAAATACTTATACTTTTCTCAATCGAGATCGATACCACTCCATACAAAGAAAGGTACTTCAATCTCACATCAACGAGCTTTTAAAAGATTTGACTATCGATTTAGCTTATGATACTCTCTTATTTCCTTTCTACTTACAAGTTAGCAGGTAATAAGACTCTTTCTGCCAAGTTTTTATCGATTAGTATTAAGTAAATAGAAGAATAATCTTTTTAATAATAATTTATGCAGAGATGCAGAGAAAGTCATGTAAATAGAACACATTAGTTTTATTTTAAAGAAATAGACATTTTAATCTCTAAAACTTATCATTTTTTCATAGAAAATATATTTCTTGAATAGTTACCATTGGAGTTAGGTTAATTTTATCCTTTGAAATATTTAAATAGCTATTCTACATATTTTGCGAAATTTTAGTTGTATTTCAACAAAAATCTTAGACCCGTGAAACATTTTGAATGTGTATAAAAATAGTTTTGAGAAAAGCTGTTTATTGAAATATAGGGTGTCCCAATAAGAACGCCGGATTTGAATCGGACGCTATTTTGTTGCTGTGAGATGATACTGTTGCTGGCGCTACCTGCCACACCTCCAACAAGACTATTGCTTTGTTGCACGAGAAATTTCCAAACCAGTCTGACCGCCAAGGTCAGATGTCCTGACACCATGCGACTTGTTTCTCAATTTTTTTTTTCTGTTTTTTTTTTTTTTTCTTTTTAAGCTTAACGTCCTTTAACCTGGATGGTCATATCGGACGATGAATGAAATTCGTGAAATGATTCTTAAATGATCTCATAGTCCATGGAGTTTAAAGTTACTCGACATTCGCCTTCTCAGGATAAGGGAAATCTTCGAAAAAAACCTTATCCGGATAACTCACCCTAAGCGAGATTCGAACTCATGACCTGTTGAAATGTGAGGCAGACACGCTACCACCACACTACCCAGGCGGGCAATTGCAAGTTTATGAAAGCAACCCCCGAACCATACAAGACCTGAAGCAGGAAATTTGACGTCTCACCGCCCAACTCCTGGCGCAAAACTGGAAATATCCTCACAAATATCATAGACAGGGTCACTAGCTGTAGAGCAGATCGCGGTGCACATATTATAGATATAATTATCCTTAATTAAATCAGAACGTGTACCCTTTATATTCATTTAATTTCTTTCAAGTAAAACATATTTTGTGCATTATCAAATCCAACGTTCTTATTGGTATATCCTATAGTTGACACGAAAAAGATAGAGTGGCTGTAGAGTCTGAAACAAAGGGAGGAGAGCTAAGTGTCCAAAGATCTCAACAATTATTTGCTATAAAAAAGCAATTTTCGATTTTTGATAGAGTTTAGTCAAAGTTTCCCTTGCAGGTTATTTCAAGCGTTATTTTTACTTTCTCTACAGATACTATATACATAGTGTATAGAGAAGGTATTGTAATGCACCCAACAATTCGATAACGAGATTTCACCGGAAATACATCTTTTGGGCCCCCCTGAATCCATAAAAACTATTTTCAGAAAAGGATCAGTGTGTGTGTGTGTGTGTGTGTGTGAGTGTGTATGTATGTGTCTGTGGACAGCATAGCTCAAAAACGAAAAGTCCGTTAAGTACCAAACTTGGTATATAAGTTCGGAATCTTCCAAGGATGCGACACGAAGATTTTTAAGAAAATCCCCTAACCCCCAACTACCCTTTACATGGAAAACATTTATTTTCTCAAAAATGACTTTAACAATATTAATTAAAAACTCTTATATTTAAGATACTTAGTGTATATTTTTAATTTTCTGGGAATAGCCTCTGAAGACATCTTTATTCTGGATGAGTTTTGTGGAATTTTGCACACTAGTAAACCGCACGAGATAGCAAAAAAATTACACACAAAATATTTAGAGCTCGTTAAAACACACAATTTATGTTAATTACATTTTTTTCGTGGAGTTGGTCGTTTTTTAAATATTCCTTGTTATTTCTTTCAGCTTTATAGTACTTATACTATGGGAATTTTTCAGCTCCTGTTCATAAAAACAATGTACTTCAATCACATAGAACTAGTTTTTAAATTATGTGATTATTGATTTAGTCTATGGTACATGTTTATTTCCCTTCTGCTTACAAGGAAGCAAATAATAATACATTTTCTGCTAGTTTTTTCTCAATTAGCATTAAGTAAATATAAAAATTAAGTTTTTTATCAATAATTTATTGAAAATGTAGAGAAATTCATCTGAGTGTAACACATCAGATTAGGTTTAAATTTTTTTTTCATCAAACACACACATTCACTCTCACATACATGTCTAAGACTATGTAGAGGATAGGGAATAATTGTGGTTAAAAAAAATTCGCCACCCCAGCCGAGAATCGAACTCGGGACCAACGAGTGAGAAGTCAGCTCGGAGGCAGTCGACTAGGGATGCAGTCTACGTTAATTTTATGTTCTTGATTAGGGCAAGTTTGAATTTTGGTAATTACGCAGAAGAGAATTGACAGTTGATTCTTGATCATTAAACAGGCAAGACTGCTAACCAGAAGGTATGCATTTACGTTGTGTGGGTTCAAATAGGTACTTGACAAAATAAACTGGTTCCAAACGGCAGGGACAGGAATACAGCCGACAAATCCCCTGGCTCGAAAACCATAGTCAATTTGTCCACGTCTTGAAAATCGAGTCTGAATTCCAGCAGCGATGTCCAGTAACACACAGTCTCCAGGGGGAACCTGGAACGAAGAGGGTGAGTTTGTATTACCAGGGCAAGTTAAGTTTGAGTTGGGGTCAACGCGCGCAACGCCAGTAATTTTATCAAATCAATTTGTCGTTCCTCTACAGTGTCATCTTTAATTCATTGGCCAGCTCGTGTCCCCATACAACGCGGGTTGCGTGCTAGCTTATACACTGTCCTTTTCAATCCCTTGCTTTCGGCTTTCAACTTGCCCTTATTTTTCTTTTCTTGACGTCCATGCTTTCCCTGCCTGGAATTGCTCAGCAGTATTTTCTTATTTTCTTTTCCCAGGAGACTGCAGATTAAACCTCCGTTATAATTCTCTCTCTGAGAGTCCACAGTTCGTTTCTGGTATATTTAATGGTTACTGTGCTTTGAAATACCACACATTTAATATGACACCTGAATCTAGGCAAAACAAAAACACAACAATAAAAAACAAACAAAAATTAGGATGTATTCCATCCACATCCCCTTCTCTATCTGTTCAGCAATCAAACTATTTTTATACGAGATTATTCTTCTATCTACTTCGTGATAATCGAGATAAACATTAGTAGAAATGGTCTAATTGCTTAGTTTCTTATAAGTAGAAGGTAAATAAGGGATACACCACCCTAAAGCGATAATCAAATCCTTTACAAGCTGTCGATATGGGATTTACATTGAAATTCGGCTCTCTTTGCATGGCCAGAAAAAAAGAAAAAATGTGACAACTTCCTGTTTGAGAAAATTATGAATATTTTAAAATTAAAATCAATAACAAAGAATATCTCGGAAATGGTAAACCCCACGAAAAATTGTATATAACAAAATGGTGTGTTTTAACGAATCTATATTTTTTGTACAATAAGTTTCTGTCTATCAGTTACAGTTACCAGTGATGCAAAAGTCATCCAAGTCGTCCAGAGGCTATCTCAGTCACATTTTATTTATCAGTAAATGTCTGTAATATAACGGAATTTTAATCAAAATCGTTCGAGCCATTTTTTGTGAAAATAAAACTTTGTTCCATGTAAAGGATAGTTTAGTGTGGGTATACTTTCCTGGAAACCTTCATGTTTCATATTTGAAAGATACTGAACCTAAATATCTAGTTTAGTTTTAATGGACTTTTCGTTTTTGAGTAATACTGTTCACAGACACACACACAAACACATACACGCGCGCGCGCGCACACACTCACAGAGACAGACAGATACACACACATGGACCTTTTTTTTTTCTAAAAATGTTTTTCTTGATTCAAAGGTTCTCAAAGCATATATTTCCGGCGAATTCTTGGTAACGAATTTTAGATGGAATACAATGCCTTATCTACTTTCTACCTATGTACGTACAAAGTACTTGCTAGAGAAGATTCGCTGGTTCACTACCTGATTTTTATCAGGTTTCAGTAACTGTCATGAGTATTCCTCTTCTTCTTTTTCTCTCCACCTGCATACCCCCTCATCTGGAGCGCTTACAACTCTACCCATGTCTGGGGTCTGTAGTCTGCTGAGGAGTAGACGGGCTATGTATCAGATAGACCATACAGGCCTAAGGATCAGCCCAATTCCTTTTAGATGGCATAAAATGTGGGCGAAATGGATGATAGGAATGATGGTGCAGCGGGGGAATGGCGGGGGAAACCGGAGAACTCGGAGAAAACCCATTCAGATATCGCTACAAATCCCACATGCGGTCCCCTGGGATTGAGCTGGGCCACCTAGTGGGAAATGAGAGGTCTAACCACTCTGCCACGGCGCAGCATAAGTATAATAAATATAAATTCCATAGTGCTTAGCCCAAGAAGGGGCTAAACCTGCAACCCAACTACCAGCCCGCGTCTAGGTACGGATGGCAAAGTGGGCAATCATCCAACCTTTTCGAGAAGGTGATGGTGCTGTTATCACGCTTCCCCCAGCCGGAAAGTTGGGATTATTGACGGAATTGCTGTCAATCACAAATCCTCACTTTCCTCACGATGTTGAGTAGGCACTGGTCCTAGGCACCTTATGCACCTCGATCTACAGAGCTTTATTGCGGCTACCATCCACCAGGAGGAAAGATTGAAATGAAGGAACTGCGCAGGAGGCTAGAGGTCGCAGCAGAACAGGCCATCAAGAAGTACAAATCACTAACAGTACCTGGCTCGAAGAGCCGACCCATTACTGGAGCTGCCCAGAAAGGGCGATGAACGACCCGCTTAATAGGCAACCGTCTAGTGTCCACCATTCGCGCCACCTGTCCGGGGTAGCTTTACACCGTGTACCTACTGCCAAACGACGAGAAGAAGGTTTTTTTTTTTTTATATTATTTAACGCCCGGTTTTACTACACAGGTACCGCAGGCAATGACATTGATGATAAATGGAATGAAGATAGAGCACTGGCAATATGTGATGGCAGGGGAAACCGGAGAACCCAGAAAAAACTTGGGCCTGCGCCGCTTTGTCCACCACAAACCCCACATACTCGGGCCGCCTAGGTGAGCGACGAGTGGTCAAACCATTCGGCCATAGCGCGGCCGGGAAGGGACCGTGGTCAGAAAGGGAGTGTACTGCCCACGTAGTCAATTTATTTACTACCAAATGTAGGTAAGTACAGTTACTCATAAATTTTTCAACATGTGTACACATAGGACTCGAAAACAAATGTCTGACAGGAAATATTTAAACCTATAATAGTGAATAGCTTTGAATCAGCTAATGCTATGAAATGCATTTCCGTAAGTTTTATGCTTTATAATCCCCCTACTTCTTGCAGTCTGATTCTGCTCTCTGTTAGTTTACACAAACATGTTAAATAAAGAGTGATTCATTGTCCGTTTTCAGAAATTTAGAGATATACGTTTTGACAGTATTTCATTCTGATAAAATAATGTTAACAAAATTCTATTCAAAAATGTACATATATGTTGCCAGTTAAGAAATAAATTCATATTATGTCTAAGCCAAATCTTTTAAAAGGACGCTATGCAATGACTGTAAAATTCCATTTTCTTTGCATGGAAACAAGAAAAATTTAAATAGCGATATAGCAATTGAAAAAAGTATGAACGTTTTAACACTTCAGACCATATTAAAGGATATCATTGAAATTGTTAATGCAAAAATGTATTTACTTGACATATGTTGTGCGATTTTAAAAGTCATACAGGCTTAAGAGGGTAAGTTTATGCTTTAGAAGTTATATAGAATTCATTCAGAATAAAGACTTTACATGCACTTTTCAGAAAATTAAATATACATGTTATATTTTGTAAAGTAAAATTTTAAGTACATGCTATTGTAATAAAAATCCTTTTAGCCAAGTTTTAGAAAATAAAAATAAGAATAGTAATACCCTTAAATTAAGGGTAGATTAGGGTTAAAGGTTTTTTCTGAAACTTTCGATGTGCATTCTTAGAAGACACAGCCTCTTAACATCAAGTTAGGTACTTATCCGACTTTTCAATTTTGCGTTCTGATAACACACAAAAACCCACGCACAATCGGGCGTTTTTATAAAATTACCCTTTTTGGATTCAGGGTTCTCAAAATATGCATTGCCGGTGGAACTTTACCCTGTATATATCGGATATTTCCTCTGCCTAAAATATTTGTGGTGCAGAAACTAATGATATAAACATCATACATGAAAACGTATGAGCACATAAATATTAATGAAATGCTTATTAAACATGGATTGCTTATTACTTGGATACTCTAGGTGTGGGGTTACTTAATACCTGCATTATCTGAATATTTTAATTGACAATTGCATTAATTGAAAATGTTTACATTGGGTTAATCAAATAATATAAATTAAATATGAAAACTCAGTGTAAAACTGTGTTCGCCTTTACCAGAAGTAAGCAAACACTCAGGTTTTAATTTTTTTTTAATTTCTCTACAGCTACACTACCTACTATGTACATAGTTACAGAAGGTATTGGATTCCACCCAAAAATTTGAAGTCAATATTTCACAGAAAATATATGTTCTGAGGCCCTTTGAGTCAAAAAAAATGTATAACAATGTCCGCGTACGCGTATATGTGTCCGAGCATCTGTAAATACGATAACTCAAGAACGAAAAGTCGATTAAATACGAACATTTATATTTAAGGATGCGACATGAGGATTATCGGAAAAATCCTCCGCCCCAAACTACCCTTTACATGGACAAATTTTAGAAAATGTTCATTTTCTCAAAAATGGCTATAACGATTTTTATTAAAATACCTTATATTAAAGATAGTTACATGACAAATAAAATTCAAGTTATACATATCAGTGAATGCATTGTGATTCACCTTTGTATAACTGGTAAACTGTAAAGAGGGATAAAAAGGTACTACACAAAAAATATAGATATCCTTAAAACACACAATTTATATCATATACATTATTTTGAAGAGTTAACTATTTCCGAGACATTCTTTGTTATTAGTTTCAATTTTAAGATAGCTAAACGTTTCTCAAACAGAAAACCTCATCCGTTTCATATCTCATTTGTTTTAATCCAGGTTATGGAAAGAACGCGAATTTCAATGGCAATCGATAACGACTGTCTTTAAAACAGACTATCGCTTTAGCCTAGTGTATTCCCTCACTTCCCTTCTGCTTATCTGGAACTAAGTAAGAAGACCATGTCTGATAATGTTTGTCTTGACGTGGATAAAAGAATAATATTTTGTAAGAAGTTTGTTTGCCGAACAGAGAGAAAGTTGTGTGAATTGAACACATCAGCTTTTTAATTGAAAGCTAATTAATTTAAAATGTGCACGTCGGGTTACGCAAATAATGTAAATGAAATGTGACACATTCACTTAATACGGCTTTATCACAAGTAAGCATATTCTCTTCTTTTAAAATCTTTTCATAACTAAAGAGTATTTCAGGGTAATTTTCCCGTATACTTTTGAGGTACGCTGAGTAATAAAAAATTGAATTTTTATAAAAGATCACGCGCGCGTGCCATGTCTATGTATGTGTCTATGTCTGTGAAAAGCATAATCAAAAATAAAAAGTCATTTAAAAACCAAACTTATTATTTAAGTTCAGCATCTTCCGAAGATGTGACACGAATAATTTCAAGAATATATCACCATTTCAAACTTCAATTTGTATGTAATATTTTTCAAAAACTTTGACTATCTCGTAAATGGCTCTTACGATTTTAATAAAATACAGTGCGTTTAAGATATATTCATTACATTTAAAATTGATATTTTAAACTCTCTGGAATATTCTGTATTTTACTTTTTTCGAGATGACTTTTGTATAATAAACCGTAAAAATAAACGAATGCCGAGTAACTTTAAGCTCCCTGCACCTCTAGATCGTTTGAGCATCATTTCGTTCATCGTCCGATATGACCAATTAGGTTAAAAGACGTTAAATTACAAAAAAAAAAAAAAAAATAGAAAGAAAGAAAAACACCAGGTACTTCTGCAAAGGTTAACTTCAGGTAGCGGTATTAAAACAAATGGATAAATAAAAGAAGTAGTAAATAACAAATAATTTATTATATTTTATATGTACACACATCAGATAATGAATCTTATCATTATTGATTACTTTACATTTATGTAGGTAATTATTTACAGCTACAATAATATAAATAGCCCTGAGAATTTTACATTCTAGTTACACTGGGTAAAGCTGTTCTAAAAATAGATCTACTTAGTAGGTTCTACCATCTACAACTGCAGGCTATAAAATACAACTGGAGTGTTTTATATACATTTGGTGCTTTGACATCAGTCCCCAACAATCATTAGTTTCAGAATGTTTCATTTTTATTTCAGCTTTTTTCAAAGTATGTTAGCACCCACTAAAAAGTACGTGCAATCTATTTTCAAACCGTTTGAAATCATAAAACCTAAAGCAAAATTGCAAGACAAAATGTTCATATGTATTAGATAAAGTGAATAAGGACACAATAGAATTTTTGAAAAGAAAAAACAGATAACCATAAAAGTACCATAGAAATCTAAATTAATTGTTTTAGAGGGATGGAATGTATGTGCTACACAGAAGAAGGTGGTAAACAGTAAAAGCCCGTAAAGACGACCGGAAGAGAGTGCGCAACTTCGAATAAGATTTTAAGTAAGGGTTGTGATAATGCCAGGTGAGACGACGGTCAAGGTGAAGGAACACCTGCTTGATCAGGACAATCAAGAGTTTGCCTTATTAGGGTGCGTTTCGTATACATCTGACACATCTAAACACAATAGGAGAGTCTAACGTAATAAACTTAAAGTGACACAGCTTCTTAGCAAAGTTGGTAAAAAATTTAATTTTTAATTTGTTATGCAAAAGAAACACCATCTTTAAAGTACAGATGTCCAATATTTTACTATCCTATTGCGAATTAACACATGTTTAGGACGGCGTTTTAGACAGGTGTGCTAGTTAAATGATGCTAAAACCTTTTTATTTTTTTTACTAGATTCAATATTTTTGTTATTCTCCCATATTCAAATTCCATCTTCCTCCACAAAAATACAGCTAGATGTCTAAATATTTCCCCATTAAAGTTTATATTGCTTATAATTTAATTTTAAAAATTACTTAGTATAATAATGCGTTTGTCATCGTGTAAATACACATGTAATGTATGACATTATTAAGTTTTGCTAAGTCTTGTCCAATCTTGTCAAAACTAAAAAATATTTGATAATTTTTCTTGCAAACTCTTAATTTAAAAAAAGAGAAAATAAAATAAAATCGATCATGCACAAGGGCTTAATAAATAACGACACATTAAGAAACCTGTAGAGCCTTGAGTTTTGGTGAAATCTTGCGACATTCCCTAGCATTCTGAGGTACACTTCTTTAGTCCCGCATGAGCCAAATGCATGTGTTAAGACAGAATAATTGGAGGTTGCAGTTGACCTCTATAGGCAAGTAAGTGAGCTCCTTCTGTGATGTCCTCCCGCCGTTCTGCCCAAGGCGGTGACAACGCTCGGTCACTATTTGATTTCGTACCTTTAAGTTTTTTAATCCACAGGATGGAAGCTAATACTAAGGCTATTTTAGCCACTGTGAAAGCCTTGAATGTGAGCAAGGCTATACCTTTGTAGAACAATGCTCCCATGGCAACTGCTGCGGCACCAATACCAGCCAATATGTAGCCAATCATCTTCTTCTTCTTTTTACCTCTGCCTGCAATAACACCATTAAACATTCTTATTGATAAATGTAACATTAAGTCTTCAGTCTTGCTTCAAATCAGTGAAATAAAATCAAGATTGTTTATAACATTTACAAATTAGTACATTGACAGTAAAACGAGGCGAACCATTCGAATTACATATATTTATGCAGCATATTTTCTATCCACAAGGCATTACGCTATAATCCTCAATGAGTAAAATTGTTGAAAAATACAACAAAAATCCTATTTTTGCCAATCATGACTCCCATTTGCCCTTTAATAATAATTGTACAAGACATTTACTTCATGAATCGCTTTTTCTTCATTTTATGACAGTTTTTGAGTAACAAATACATATACACTACATCCACTCACAAAAATAATGAAGAAAGAAGCTGTGAGGTAGAATCTGTGAGTATAAAATACACTAAAAGCATTGTTTACGGAACCAATCTTTTGTTTTGTTTTTAAAAGTTGAATTTTAGCGAAAATTCTCTCTTTTTGGGGGGGGGATCAAGGGCCTATGTTTAATTTTACCTATTTCACCCCTCACCAACCACACAGCGCAATCTTGCATAAAGATTGTTTTTCGTCGTCATTCATGACGCTTATATGCAGACTTTAGTCAGATTTCATTTCTGTGATTTAAAAGTTACTGTATAGTGTGGCTTCACTTTACAAACCATCAATGGTCTATTTTTCTTCAAAAAAGACAATAACGCAGTAAATGGAGAGCACTATTACATCATGTTATAGAACTTCGTCATCCCTACCTTGAGGAATTAGGGATATGGTAGCCATAATCTTAGCAAATGGTGCTCAACATCTACACCCTGCAAAGAAATTACTTATGCGGATGTTTGTATATGGTGTCATCAGTAGGCGCTTCCCAACAATGTGGGCCACGCGATCTCCGGGTATCAATCGCTCTGACCTTTGGTTGTAGAATTACCTCAACGAACGAGTTTCCTGACAAATCCAATAACCCCATTGCAACTGAAAGATGTCATCCACAAAGAAATTGGCAATATTCCAAGATATTATCTACAAAATGCTGTGCATGGTGTCGTAGTCAAAATCGTATACGCTGAATATGTTTTATAAACCCAATTGTTTGCCCAACATTGATATGTTTTATATTCTTTATTTTTGTCTTTCTTTCTTTCATTTCAACATCCTCCCAACTTTTTTTTTTCAAACTCAAATATTATAATTTATAAGGGTTAATGCTTTAAATTATCTTTTGAAAGACCAATAGTTCTCAACAAAGAAAAACTAGCAAAAACCCAATAAAACTGTTTACTTATGACAAAGAAGGAAATTATTGAGTCTATTTAATTAATAATTCCAGCAAACAATCTTTGCAAATAAGGAAACCAAAATGCATTTGGAAGCAGCACAACAATACAAACAGGGATGTACACGGAATTATAAAGCATTCGTTTGTTTGTTGCCATTACATTTGCATTTATGTAGGAAACAACGACTACTCTTAGTTTATTATTTGCCATAGAATGAAATATAGACCTTTCATATGTTTTATAACAGCTTATATTTATGAAGTGTATAGTATTTAATCATCTTAACATATTTAAATAATGACGTACAATTTATTTATAACAAATGGAAGTTTAACCTGTCAAACTTAAAATCTATGAGGCTGTGTGCTTTGACTAAGTTGTTTTCAATAGTTTAGAAGGGATTTACTTTTTATACAAGTTTCTTCGGTTTCCATCAACATCTGTTTTTAATTTCTCTACTTAGTACACTGCACATCAAATCCAAAATTTCTATTTTTGAAATACGAGTTGTGATTTCCTATATAAAAAAATCACTTTTAAAATGGAGCGCGAGTGTGAACGTGTGTGGGTGTATGCATGTGTGTGTATGTGTGTGTGTGTGTGTGTGTGTGTGTTAAAAACGCAACACAAAAATAAATACCAAACTTTATAATTAAATTCCATATCTTCCAGCGATGCGACACGTAGATTTTCAAGAAAAGACTTTTAACCCAAACTACCCCTTACATGGAATATTTTTTGGTATTTTTTATTTTCTTCAAAAGTGGCTCTAGCAATTTTGATTAAACTACCCTATATTAAACATATTTACACGGCAAAAAAAAATTTATATTTTGAAGTTTCTAGGAATAGCAAGCACTTAAAGATTTCTTCATTGTGAATGAATTTTGTATAACGAGTAAACCAATTAAAGATAGATAAAAACGTACTACACAAAAAAGTAGATTTCGTTAAAATAAATAATTTATGTCATTTACTGAACTGTTTTCTGGAATTAACCACAACTCCTTATTATAGGTTTATATTTTAAAATACCTGAACTTTTATTTATGGAGAATTTAAAATATTTGTAATATTTCTTTTGTTTCACTCCTAGTCATCCATGGAGAGTCAATTTTAACCCCATAGCAAGAAGCTTTCAAAAGATTTGACTACCGCTTTAGCCAAATATATTCCCTTATTTCCGTTTTCAAAGACAATTTTGGTCAATACTCATTTTGATTGGAATGACGTAGAAGAATAACCTTTGTGAAAATAGTTTGTTACAATTTAGGTAGAGAAAGTCATTTGAATGGAAAAATCAGATTTGTAATAATTTGTGATGCAAAGTGTTAACTTCGTTTTTCGGTGAATCTCTCATTTTTTTAAATTAATTGCTTAAGTCGATTGGGATGTATAAAAATATGCACAGCTTAGTAAATACCGATTACTAATATTGCCTTTAAAAGTTAGGTTGAAACCAGATAAATGCCCAGTTTTTAATGTCAATAATAGTGAAGCAAACATGGAGCTTATGCTATGTATTTAGACCCACAATATAACCATAAGTGCCTATACCTCACACATGAGTAAATCAGACAGAATTTTAAAACTTAAGGTGCTAAGCACACACTATCCCACTTACCTTCTTCTTCCTTCCCTGATAGATCCAGTATCAATGAGCGGTCGTAAAAAATGCTTGTAAATTTTTCAACCAACAACTCATCAAGCCGGTCTTCCTTCTGGGAAAGATCTCTGGGCAAAGTCGCTTCCAATTGTTCTTCAGAGAGAGGCGTTTCTGAGCGTTTTGTGTCTCCAAGTTGTTTTTCCATTGCTAGTCCACCAAATAAGGGAATGCTGGACATTCTGGCTACACCATCCAAGAACGTCACCAATTTTCTTTTGATGCACGAAGGCCCATCCCCTTCGTTGAAGCAGCCATCTATAGCTTTCCAAACCAAACGTGACTCCGCACTGTTATACCAGGAAGGCGAACTTCTACCTTCTTCCATTGCATCATTTGGTATTGCCTCCGGATGTGTGTGAGAATTTGATGTGCTGAAGGCTGTCGGTGTTGTTGAAATCACTGGGCTCTTTTCTCCTTCAGTAGGAAGACAGTTTCCACTCTCCACGAAAACAACCACGAATAGCATTGCAGTGCTGATCACTGTAATCTGAGACATTTTATGAATAACGAATGTCTACAATGGGAAATAGTCACTTTATCAGGGTTACACAATAACGAGTGAGAGAGGGGAATTCTTCCTAGAGAATGTTGTCATCTGTATAAAGCGCTGTTCTTTAAAGACATCCATTTCAGAAAATTAAGTAAGCATTTAGCACACAAGGTTTGTTTCTGATTGGCTGCTAAAACGAGAGCGTCGAAGTGGGGAGGATATATCCATGTTGGTCATGAAAACGAAAATTGGCGCGTTTTTCACGTACGGCTGACTCGTTTTACAAGCTTTTAGTCATAATGGCTACCTTGCGTAACGAAAGTACACGCAAAGAAGTGTTCCTAATTATCAACAGACGGTTCGTTTACAATTTATGATCCCATATCTCTTTGTTAGATACAATATTTGAGAAAAATTCAGGTGACCTACTGGCATAGTATTCAAGAACCAACAGCTCAGATAAAGCTGAAATATGACAGCACGTGTAGAATAATATTGCTACCAGGCCAAATGGAAACAAAAATACCAACTCTTAAAGTGAAGCTTGACCTGGCAGAAAAACATAAAGTGCAAGAATAAGAAATGAATTCAACACAAAAACATGTGAGTGCTGCTCACTAAAAATAGGCTAATTACTATTACTTTCTCTGCACATACTATGTACATCCTCAATCCAAACAAAAATTGTTTTTATAAAAATGTCCATGTGTGTATGTGTGTGTGTCTGTGGGCAGCATAGCTCAAAAACGATAACTCCGTTAAATACCAAACTTGGTTTTTAAGTTCAGTATCTTCCAAGGATGCGACATGAAGATTTTCAAGAAAATCCCTCCAACACCAACTACCCTTTACATGGAAAAATTTTAAAAAATTTTGATTTTCTCAAAAATTGCTCCAACTATTTTAATTAAATTATCGTAAAATAAAAATATTTACATGGCAAATAAAATATACCTCTTGAATTTTCTGGGAATATCCTTGAAGACGTCTGTATTCCGGATGAATTTTAACAAAGTTTGCATAACTGACAAACCATGAGAGATAGACAAAAACTTACTTAACAAGAAAACGCAATAATCGTTAAAACACACAATATACATCATATACATTTTTTCCTCAAGTTCATCGTTTTTTAGATATTCCTTGTTATTGGTCTCAGTTTTAAAAAACATACTTTTCTTATACGGCAACTTGTCAACTCCTGGCCACCCAATGAAACGAATTTCAATCCCATTGAAATTAAAACATTTGACTGTGGATTTAGCCTAGAGTATTCCCTTCCTTCCTTCTACTTATAAGGAACTAAGTAATAAGAACATTTCTGCTAATGTTTATCTGTATTAGAATGAAGTAGAGAGAAGAATAAGCTTATTAGCAATAATGTGTTACAGCGAGGTAGAGAAAGTCAGATTCTTTTAATAAAAGATAAGTTATACGCTTCAATTTATTGCAGAAACTGCAATACATACTCCGAGTTTGAATAATCTCAAGAAATCGTTTGATGGTATACAAGTCTTGCTATTTTATGAAAATCCGTTAATATTTTCCATTTTGTTTTGTCACAGCAAAATTAGTCTGAATTAAAACTTTAGACAGGAAGCTAGTACTTTGCAAAAGTAAGATAGCCTTTGAATTTTGAAATCTATGGGTGATTCATTTTATTGGCATTTGCAAAAATTGACGTTTCTTTGTTCTTATAAAATAATAAGAACATATTATACCTAAAAATTGAGTACCGAGATTTCCCCGTAAATAAATGATTTTAAGAACTCTGCATAAAAAATAGAAAACATAAGATTGTGTGTCTGTGGATAGAATAGCTCAAGAACGAAGTAAGTAAAATACCAAACGTGATATTTAACTCTGTATCTTCCAAGGATTTTCAGAACTATCCCCCACCCCAAACCACTCTTTTCATGGAAGATTTCGAAGTCTTCGATTTTCCTAAAAATGGCACTAGAGATTTTGATTAAAATAACTGACAAATAAAATATACAGCTTGAATTTTCTAGGAATAACTTATGAATATCTGTTCATTTTGGACGAAGTTATGAAATTGATAAGATAAGATAAGATAAATTTAGTTTTTGTTAAAGCACACAATTAATGTCTTACCTATACATTTTTGCAGAGAGTTAACCGTTTCGGAGATACTCTTTGTTGTTCGTTTCAATTTTAAACGGCTTAATTTTTCTCAAACGGAAATTTCTCTTTCGTTTCGGCTCTCTTTATAGAGCAAATGAATTTAATGTTTCACATAATGACAGTTTTTAAAGGATTTTACTATGGATTTAACCTCGTGTATTCCCTTATTTTCCTAACTTATAACAAACAGACTAGTAACGCCAGGTTAGATAATTTTTTCTTGATTATTACGAATTAGAAAAATGAGCTTTTATAAGATTCGTTTGTTACAGAATAGATAGAGCAAGTCATGTGAATGTAATACATCAGATTTTTCAAGTCATGCAAAGAGTATGGAACTTCAAAGTCATTGCTCAGCGAAATAACAGTTTCTACCGTTTGACAAGAAGGAAAAAACCTGATGTTTTCCATTCACATGTTTTTCTTTATCTGTTCTGCAAACAAAATACTCTTAAAATAGATTATTTTTATATTTACCTTATGATAATCTCAAGGTAAAACAAGGAGTTAAAAATGAGATAGGCATTAGCAGAAAACTAATAAAGCATTATTTCTTTATAAGTAAAACGGAACTAAGGGACTACACAAACTAAAGCGAAGTAAAATCTTTTAGCTGTCTCTATGGATTGTCATCGAAATTCTCTTCCCCTTCCTTACCAAAAAGAGAGATGAAACGGTTGAGAATTTCCCACTTCAGAAAGGTTTAAGTAGTTTAAAACATAAACAAATAACAAGGAATATCTCAGAAACGGTTAACTCTATAAAAATAAATATGACGTAAATTGTGTTTGTTTAACGAGATCTACATTTTTGTGTAGTACTTGTCTATCTCTTAGAATTTACCAATTATGAAAAATTCATCAGGAAAGAACGGTTTTCCATAAGCTATTACCAGAAAAATCAAGATGTACATTTTATTTGACATTTAAATATCTTTAATATATGGTAATTTAATTGAAATCGTTAGGGTTCAGTTTGAAAAAACCAAATTTTCAGAAATCTTTATACGTAAAATGTTGTTTGAGAAAATACTTATAGATAAACCACAAAAAGCATGAAATAAAATATTATTAACATTAAATATTTGAATAGTTCAAAACCAAAATATTGGTCTTGTAAACTAAAAATGAGTTTTACTTTTAAATTTTCAAAGGAAGAACTTCATATCATTAATTACAAAATTGGGTGGAGGATTCTCTTGAAAAGCTTCGTGTCGCATTCTTCTAACGCGTTAAATTTAAATAGAAAACTTAGTATTTAACGGTCGTTTCGTTTTAGAGATATGCTTACTAAAGACACACACACGCACACACACACTCACACACACCTGCAGGCGAGGACCTTAAACATGCTTCTTTTGGATTTAAGTAATTTCAAAACATATTTCCGGTGAAATCTCGACATCGAATTTTAGGTGCAATACAATACCTTCTCTGCTTACTATTTGGATAGCACATGCAGAGAAATGTAATACATATACATGACTATCTATTCTGTCAAACTATTATTTGCAAAAGCGTATTCTTCCATTTACTTTATGCTACTCAAGATAAACATTATCAGAAATGATCTTATTACTTACTTTCTTATAAATAGAAGAGAAATAAAGGCATAATACTAGTTAACGCGATAGTCCAATGTTTTGTAAGCTGCTTGCTATGTGAAAGAAATTTGTTCTCTTTTGTAAGGACAGGAGCTGTCCTCATGAGAAAAGTTTAGTTATTAAAATTGAAACCAATAACAAGGAATATCTCGGAAACGGTTAACTCCAGAAAAAATTGTGCATGACATAAATTTTGTTTTAGCAAGCTCTATATTTTATGTTCAGTAAGTTTCTGTCTATCTCTTACGGTTTAGCAGTTATGCAAAACTCATTCAGAATGAATGTACTCAAATGTTATTCCCAGAAAATTCGAGATATTCCTTTTATCTTAAATATACAGTATTTTAATGAAAATCGTAAGAACCATTTTTGATAAAATCAAAATTTTCGAAAGATTTTTCCATGTGAAGGACATTTTGGGGTGGGGGATTTTCTCAAAAAGCTTTGTCTCATCCTTGGAGATGCTGAACATAAATATAAAATTTGACATTTCTTCCAGACTATATAGCCGCAGCAGTTGCCGAGTGGCAAGCGATGTTGAAAACAACATTTTACTTTCTTTCGCATGTATGTACATGCGGTGTACATAGTATATAGAGAAAGTATTGTATTACTTCAAAAATTCTATGTCGAGATTTTACCGAAAATATGTTTTGAGAATCCCTGAGTCCAAAAAATCTGTGTATACCTGTGAAAACCATAGCTCAAAAATGAAGAGACTATTGAACACTAAATTTAGTATTTGTTGAGTATCTTCCAAGGATGCTACATGAACATTTTCAAAAATAACCCCTCACCACAAACTACCCTTTACTCGGAACATTTTTTTAAAATTTTGTTTTTCTAAAAAATTGTTCTATTTGGATTAAAATTTCATATATTAAATATATTTAAATCTCAAATAAAATTACATTTTGAATTTTCTGAGAATGGCCTCAGAAGACCTCTTTATTCTAAATGGGATTTTGTAGAATTATGCACAACGGTTAAACGTAGACAAAAACTTAATACACACACACTCACTCTCTGTCTCCCCCATACATACATACATACATACATACATACATACATACATACATACATACATACATACATACATACATACATACATACATACATACATACATACATACATACATACATACATACATACATACATACATACATACATACATACATACATACATACATACATACATACATACATACATACATACATACATACATACATACATACATACATACATACATACATACATACATACATACATACATACATACATACATACATACATACATACATACATACATACATACATACATACATACATACATACATACATACATACATACATACATACATACATACATACATACATACATACATACATACATACATACATACATACATACATACATACATACATACATACATACATACATACATACATACATACATACATACATACATACATACATACATACATACATACATACATACATACATACATACATACATACATACATACATACATACATACATACATACATACATACATACATACATACATACATACATACATACATACATACATACATACATACATACATACATACATACATACATACATACATACATACATACATACATACATACATACATACATACATACATACATACATACATACATACATACATACATACATACATACATACATACATACATACATACATACATACATACATACATACATACATACATACATACATACATACATACATACATACATACATACATACATACATACATACATACATACATACATACATACATACATACATACATACATACATACATACATACATACATACATACATACATACATACATACATACATACATACATACATACATACATACATACATACATACATACATACATACATACATACATACATACATACATACATACATACATACATACATACATACATACATACATACATACATACATACATACATACATACATACATACATACATACATACATACATACATACATACATACATACATACATACATACATACATACATACATACATACATACATACATACATACATACATACATACATACATACATACATACATACATACATACATACATACATACATACATACATACATACATACATACATACATACATACATACATACATACATACATACATACATACATACATACATACATACATACATACATACATACATACATACATACATACATACATACATACATACACAAAACGTAGATCTCCTTAAATCGCATAATCATGTCATTTAATTTTTTCTTCTAGAGTTGACCGTTTTTGAGAAATTCCCTTTTATTGGTTTCAGTTTTAAATTACCTAACTTATCTTAAACAGGACCATGCAAATTGAACCGAACCTCAATGGTTTCACTGTGTGACCAGCTTTTGAAAGATTTGACTATTGCTTTAGTATAATATATTCCCTTATTTCCCTTCCACTTACAATGAAGTGAGTAATAAGATCAGTTCTGGTCATGTTTATCTCGATTAGCTTGATGCAGATAAGAAAATAATATTTTGTAAGAACACATAAGATTTTTAAACTAGGATGAAACGTGTTATAAACGGTGTGAATGGAACACATACTATTTTTAAACTAGGATAAAAGGTCTTAAATACAGTTATATTTGCAGATGATTAGTTCATTCTAGCAGACACTGAGGAGAGATCACTTGTTAATACAACGCAGAGATACAATTTAATTATTTCACCAGAGAACACAAAGGTATGGCCTTTATTGTAAATAAACAACTCGATCAAAAATAATCCTGAAAAACGAAGCACTATAAAGTGAAATATTTCAACTATCTAGGAAGTGATATCTCATTTGAAAATTAAAGAGATCTAAGACAAAATATACATAATTTCAATACATAAGAGACAGTATAAAATAAAGATTGAAAAACAAAACAAGGAGGTATATGGTATTAATTTTTTTATAAAACAATGGCAGTGTCCAATATATAGTGCCAAGACCTGGGCAGAGAATATGAATGAGAAAGAATAATTGAAACGGCCAAATCACATTAAAAATTAAACAATGAGAGAAGAATTAAACATATTTAATCTAAAGGATAAAATCAGGAAATATAAAGTAAAATGGAAAGACCACATCTCTGAATGCCAGAAGAAAAACTGATAAGATAGGATTTCCAATATAAACCAGCTGGTACTAGAGATGTTGGAAGACCACAAATGTGCTGGAAGATTCCTTCTGAGCCAAAACAGGCCTATTTGGGTTATCTTGAACGGTTGGTGACGAAGAAGAAAAAGCAGAAGAATAGGTTTTTGTGAGAGTCGTTTTAGAAAAATGAATAGAGAGGCTTATGTGAATATAACATAAATGCATTGAAAAGGTGCACGTAGTAACTTAAGCAGATATTACTTGTAATAAGGTAAGTGCACAAAGTAAGGCCATGCTTAGGTTTGATTCGACAATAATTACATTTACCGGACCAAACTTGTAAAAATGTGATCAACGTGTATACTGAACGTTGGGGGGAAATAAAATGCAGATTAATTGGATAGCTCAAAAAATGTGATGTTAACATTTCTGGTTTTCTAAAGGGGGACAAATTTACTCTATTAAGACCAAGGGTTCCAAATAGGGCCAGTTCAGCTTATTTTATTTGAAGTGCAAGACAGAGAACACAAAAGCGATTAAATCTGAAAGATCAGTAATGACAAATTTACTTTTTTATATATATATATATATATATATATATATATATATATATATGTGTGTGTGTGTGTGTGTGTGTGTAATATACAATTGTTAACTCAAGCTCGTCGCATTCTAAACATTGAAAATGGACAATCTTATCTTGCTATTATTTTTACACCAACACAAAGTTTATGAACATACAAGTGACACTTTGATGCATTATCATATCTATAATTATTGTCCTCTTTACAAATGTAACCCATTATAGGTCTGCACATCCTCTCTCTCTCTCTCTCTCTCTCTCTCAAATTTTCACTAATAAAAACCACAAATATGATACCATCATAAAACAGTTTTTAGAGTATTCAAGTGCATTAACTATAACTTAATAATAATAATATATAATGCAACATACGTACATGCTACCATCTACTGATATTATGCGAGTTTTGTTTTTCAGAAACCATTAGTTAGCATTATTAGTCTCCATTGCCTGTGTTTGAAATATTCTATTTGTTTAAAAAAAAATATTAAACTAATAAGGCCCTTAATCAAGCGGTAGAAATTCGGGTAGATTTGAGATTTGAGAACACACTGCTACCGAGTGAACAACTAGGTGAGTAGGACTTGCATCCGTGTGGTAAGAAAAGTCTAAGAACCAGAAAAATGTCACAAAAGCAGAACGTTATGCGCAAGTGACAGATGTTATCAGTTACTGACAGCGAAATCAGCCATGTGTCTCCTTCCGGTGTCATGTGCTCCTTTTCCGTACACACTATCTCCATCGGAGCTTCTAAATCACATACATTACAATTATTGTGTATCCCCTTAAGCATTAAAGAGTATGTGATTGCGAAATTTTTACAAAAATGAAAATGCTCAATGTTTGCTTTCTCTACTGTAAAATGGCTGTTTCAAACATCAATGGTAAAAAGAAAAACCTTAGAAAGCTTAAGTTTGAAGTTTGACGATTTTACATTGTTAGCATTTGTTTGGCAGCCATCGTTAGTGAATGCTGTGAGCGAATAAGTAAATATGGATAAAACTGGTCATCGTTATGTGATACAATACTTTCATTTGAAAGGCCTTAGACCAACTAATATTAAAGCTGAGCTAGATTCTACTTTGGGGGAGTTTGCTCCTTCGTTTACAACAGTGAAATATTGGGTGGCAGAGCTTAAGTGCGGCCGTACGAGCTGCCAAGACGAGCATTGCGCTGGTCAACCAGTCCAGAAATTGTAAAGAAAATCCACAAAATGATATTGGATGACCGTTGACTGAAAGTGCGCGAGGTAGCAATCATCGTAGGTATTTCAAAAAGTTCTGTACATCGCAAACTGACTGAAAATTTGGATATGAGAAAGCTGAGTGCAAGGTGCTGCCGCGTTAACTCACAATAGAACAAAAACCGCGTCGTGAGGATGTTTCAGTCGAGTGTTTGGCAAGGTTTCGCTGCAATAAAGCTGAGCTTTTGCGTCGATTCATATCAGTGGATGAAACCTGGGTCCATCACTTCACACCTGAGACGAAGGAACAATCAGAAGAGTGGAGAGGAGAAGCGGCTCCAAAGAAGCCGAAGACAGTTCCATTTGCAGGCAAGGTCATGCCGTCGGTTTTCTGTGACGTACCCGGGATTATTTTCATTGAGTATGTCAAAATATTATGCAAACTTGTTGTATCATTTGAGTGATGAAATCGAGCAAAAACGGCTGCATTTAGCGAAAAAGAAAGTTTTGTTTCATCAAGACAATCCACCAGTTCACACATCCATTATCACCACGACCAAAATCAATGAGATAAGGTTCGAATTGCTACCTAGTTTGCCAGATTTAGCCCCCTCTGATTATTTTCTGTTTCAAAACTTGATGTAACAATCGTTTATTGATGACATATTACAGAACATAAGTGATAGTAATAAGCCTTTGCCTGTAATAAATAATGTACAAATCCCTTGTCTCCTTTTTTGCAGACGGTCTAAAATTGTCTTTACAAGAAATGTGTAATTACTGTATAGAATGAGGACTAAATGTAAACATAGAAAAAACCCAATTGTAGTGTTTAAGAGACGATTTAAATTGAGTAAATATGAGAGAGAAAAAAAGGAAATAAAGAATATAAAATAGTGCGTGTATACACTTTTTAGAAATAAAAATTGATGCAGGAGGTAAATGGGAGAAACAAAAGAAATTAGCATTAACAAAAGAAAAAGCAATGATGGCAGTGAGAGGTTGTTTATATAAAACATCAGAGATTGAAGTGAAACAGAAAGAGTATATAATTCAATGGTTGAGGCTAGGATGTTACATGGTATTGAAATATGGGTCTCGAAAATGGGAAGCTGTAGATTTTATCCACAGGATGCTTTGTAAGGAAGTTTTGGGGCTACCAATAGCAACAGCAAATGAAGTGGCCCAAATTGAAATGGGGAGAGTGACAAGAAAAGGATTAATTATGGAGAGGGCTTTAAAATATTGGTATAGGATCCTAAATTTAGAAGATGGTAATTTTCTTAAACAATGTTTGAAATTCCAAGAAACAAATTTACAAAGTACAAGTTGGGAAATAATTAAAAAATAAAAACTCTGATGTGTTCCATTCATATGACTTTTTCTGCATATCTGCAACAAAGTATTCTATTTACATCATCTAATTCAGAAAAAATTAGAAATAGTCTTATTACGTGCTTCCTTGTAAATAGAAGCGAAATAAGGGGGTACCATAGGTTAAAGTGCTAGTCAAAAACTGATTGCTATGTAACTGAAGTTCCTTTGTCAGTATGGACACGAGTTCACAAAGTCCTGTATGAGAAAAGTATAATTTTTTCATAACTGAAACCAAAAACAAGGAATATCTAAAAACAATTAACTCCACGAAAAAAAGTGTATGACATACATTGTGTGTTTTAAGGTGCTCTACATTTGTTGTTCTTACGGTTTAGCAGTTATGCAAAATTTCGTAAAATTGACCCAGAATAAAGTAGTCTTCAGAAGTATTCCCAGAAAATTCAAAATATACCTTTTATTTTTCAGGTAAATATCTTTATTATACAATATTTTAACCAAAATCGTTAGAGGCATTTTTTATAAAATCAAAATTTTCGAAAAAAGTTCCATGTAAAGGGTAGTTTTGGGTGGGAGAATTTTTCTCAATTTCTTCGTGTCACATCCCTGGATATACTAAGCTTAAATACCAAGTTTGGTATTTTACCGACTTTCGTTTTTGAGCTATCGTGTTCACAGACACACGGACACACTGACACACACATACATGGACCTTTTTCTGAAAATACTTTTTTTGGATACAGGGGACCCTAAAACATATATTTCCGGTGAAATCTCGGTATCGAATTTTTGGTGGAGTGCAATATCTTCTCTATACACTATGTACATAATACGTATAGAGAAAGTAATAACTTAAAAAATAACGGCTTAGGCGAGGAGGAAAAGAGAAACAGATTATAAAGATTTTGGAAGGGAGCAAGAAAAAAGTTTGAAAGAATAGAAATTCAAAAATTGTTTAGTCAGCTATCAAAGCTATAGATAACACTAGCCAGGAAGAAAGTAGGTGAATAGCATGGCTAAGAGCACGAATATGAGACTAAAAGAACAACGAAACGGCCACCCACAAGGTGGATGTCCATTATGTGAGGGAAAGGATGACGTTCAACATATACATTTTTATTGTAAGAAAATTGAGAAATGGAGAAAATAAAACATATGGTCAAAAATGAACCATTTTGAAGTAGTGGTAGTTACAATATGTTCTTTTGTTGTATAGCTTAAACTGGACTGCCCACTGAAAAAGTGCTCTGGGCCAAATTCTAGTGGGCAGCATAAAATATGCATTGTACATTTATATATTTCTTAGTGCTACTAAAGTAATTAGAGAAATTAATGTGAATGTAAGACATGATTGGCACCTCTGCCATATAACAGTAAATTTTATACGTATTACTTCCTCTACACGAGACTTCGCCGTAAATGCATGTTTTGAGGTCCTCTGATTCCCAAAAAAACATTTTAGAAAAACGTCCGTGGTGTGTGTGGATAGCATAGCTGAAATATCTTATGTGTACCATTCACATGACTTTCTCTACATCTCTGCAACAAATTATTCTATTTAGTTCATCTAATCGAGAAAAAAATAGCAGAAATAGTCTTATTACTTGCTTCCTTATTAGTAGAAGCGAAATAAGGGAGTACCATAGGTTAAGGTGTTGGTCAAAAGCTGGTTGCTATGTGACTGAAGTTCCTTTGTTTGTATGGACACGAGTTCACAAAGTCCTGTATGAGAAAAGTATAAGTTTTTCATAGCTGAAACCAAAAACAAGGAATATCTCGAAAAGGATCAACTCCACGAAAAAAAATATAGAATATACATTGTGTGTTTTAATGTGCTCAAATTTTTTGTGTGGTAAGTTTTTGTCCATCTCTTACGGTTTAGCATTTATGCAAAATTCGAAAATTCATCCACAATAAAGCAGTCTTCAGAGGCTATTCCCAGAAAATTCAAGATATACATTTTATTTGTGAGGTAAATATCTTTAATATACGACATTTTAATCAAAATCGTTAGTCATTTTTTAGAAAATCAGAATTTTCGACAAAGTTCCATATAAAGGGTAGTTTGGTGTGGGGGGGCTTTTCTCAAAATTTTCGTGTCGCTTCCCAGGAAGATACTGACCTTAAATACCAAATTTGGTATTTTACCAACTTTTCGTTTTTGAGTTATCGTGTTCACAGACACACGGACACACGGACACACGGACACACGGACACACGGACCTTTTTCTGAAAATACTTTTTTTGGATACAGGGGACCCTAAAACATATATTTCTGGTGAAACCTCGGCATCGAATTTTTGGTGCAGTGCAATATCTTCTCTATGCACTATGTATATAGTGCGCATAGAGAAAGCAAAAACTAAAAAACCGTTAAGTACTAAACTTGATATTTAATTTCAGTATCTTCCAAGGATGTGACATGAAGATTTTCAAGAAAAATTTCCTCAAATTTTGCTCTAGATGGAACATCTTTTGAATATTTAATTTATCTCAAAAATGGCTCTAACGATTTTTATTAAAATGCCATATATTAAAATGCATATCTGGTAATAGCTTCTGAAGACCTGTTTATTCTGGACGAATTTCGCATAACTGGTAAACCGTAAGAAATAAACAAAAACTTACTGCAGAATAAATGTAGATCTCATTAAAACACACAATTTATGTCATATTCATTTTTCTTCTGGAGTTGACTATTTCCGAGATACTTCGTGTTATTAGTTCAAATTTTAAACTACGTAACCTTTCTCAAATGGGATCGCATTTCAAAACATCTCTCTCTTGTTTTACTGTCAATTACGTAGCGAACCGAACTTCAATTGTTCGCATATCGATCAGCTTTAAAAAAATTTGATTATGTTATTTAACTTTAGCCTAGTGTACTCCCTTATTTCCCTTCTGATTAAAGGGAAGCAAGTAATAATAATTTCTGCTACTGTTTATTTCGATTAGCATGATATGGATAAAAGAATAATATTTTGTAAGAATATTTTGATGTTGAACAGTTAGAGAATACATCAGATATTTTTAATTTCTCTATACGCACTATGTACATAGTGTATAGAGAAGGTATTGTAATGCACTCAAAAATTCGATACCGAGGTTTCACCGGAAATACATGTTTTGGGTCCCCCTGAATCCAAAAAAAAACATTTTTAGAAAAATGTCCGTGTATGTGTGTGTGTCTGTCTATCTGTCAGAGAGTGTAAGTGTGTCTGTGTGTGTGTGTGTGTCTGTGGGCAGCATATCTCAAAAACGAAAAGAGCGTTAAATACCAAACTTCCAAGGATGCGACACGAAGCTTTCCAAGAAAATCCCCGCACCCCAAACTACCCTTTACATGAAAATTTTTTCGAAAATTTTGATTTTCTAAAAAATGGCTCTAACGATTTGTATTAAAATATTGCACATTAAAGACAAATAAAATGTATATCTTGAATTTTCTGGGAATAGCCTCTGAACACTACTTTATTCTTAGTGAATTTTACGGAATTTTGCATAACTGTTAAACCATAAGAGGTGAACAAAAATTTAACACACAAAAAATGTAGAGCACATTAAAACACACCATTTATGCTATATACATTTTGTTCGTGGAGTTCATACTTTTTTAGGAATTCCTTTGTTTTTGTTTCAGCTTTGAAAAACATACTTTTCTCAAACAGGAATTGGTCAACTCCTGTCCACAGAAACAAAGGAACTTCAGTCACAGAGCAACCTGCTTTTGAATATCACTTTAACCTATGCTACTCTACTTATAAGAAAGCAAGCAATAAGATTATTTCTGCTATTGTTTCTGAATTAGTATTAAGTAAATAGAAGCATGCGCTTTTTAACAATAATTTGTTGCAGACAGATAGAGAAATCATGTGTTAAAACATCAGATTTTTTTCTTTAAATACAGACCAGCCGAAGCAAAAAGTGAGATGTATTGGTGTGCCCCCAAAAATCTAATACAATACAAGGTTTCCGATAGCTAAGGCTTCTTCACAGTTGCTCAGTATGCCTCAGGCATATCGACAGAGCACGACAAAGTGTCAGAGTCCTGACGAACTTTAAAACTAATCAAATGGTCTTTGGTTCTTTTATTTCTCACAGCTTCTCTCTTCTTCAGGCTCCATTCCACCCCACCTCTCGTTCCCTCTCATTGGTTTTCCGAGAAGCCCAAGAGGAGGGCCTGTCTTAATGTGCAGTCATCCTGAAGTCTTACCAGCCACTTTGTTATACTAACACAATATGAACCATAATAGTAGAACTCGTTTAATAAGGGGCAATTATAAAATTGTTAGTGAAAGTACATTGAAAATAAAACTACTCGTGTACCGGCTTTCTCTCCCATAGGCCAAAGTTCGACAAGAAAAACATCTGTATTCCATTCAAATGACTTTCTCTACCTGTTCTAGAACAAAATATTATTTCAAAAACGTATTATTTTATCAACTTTATGCTTATCAAGGTAAATGTCAGCAGAAATGTCCTTATTATTTAGTTCCTTGTAATTAAAAGGGAAATAAGGAAATGCACTACACTAAAGCAATAGCCTATTTTGCTGTCATGCATTTGAAATTTTTGACTGGCCAGGATGAATAAAAAACCAAGACTTCCCATTTGAGAACAGTTTAAGTTTAGAACATTTAAAAACAATAAAATGGAATATCTTCAAAATGGTTAACGCCATAAAAATGTACATGACATAAATGGTGTGTTTTAACGAGATCTGCAACACGATTTTTTTTTCTATCTCTTACGGTTTTCCAGTTATGCAGAATTCATCCAGAATGAAAATAACATCAGAAGATTATTACAAGAAAATCAAGTCACACATTTTATTTATCATGTAAATACATTTAACTCGTTACATTTTATTTTAATAAAATTGTTAGATCCATTTTGAGAAAATAAAATATTTGAAAACCCCTACATGTAATGCGTAGTTTGGGGGAGGTGACAATTGTTCTGAATATCTTCGTATAACACCCTTGGAAGATACTGAATTTAAATACCAGGTTTGGTAGTTGCAGATTAGCAATTTATTTATTTTCATTTAAGATTTTAAGATCGTGTAATATTTAGTTTAAAGTATTATTCATAAGCTCCTGATTCCTAGCAACAGAGATGGATTTTTTTTTACGGAGGATAGCAAGAAAATCAAGAACGAAAAAATTGCAAATATAAAATTCGAGAAATAAGGAAGTTCAATGCAATATTTTAAAATACTAGACGAAAAGCTATTGAAATCGATTGGACACGAAAAGAAGATGGGAAGTAGTAGAATTCCAAAAAAGATGCTGTAGTGGAAGTTGAGGGAAGGAGAATGAAAGGAAGCCTAGGGAACAAGGAATGAACGCAGTAAGAAGAATTATGACCAACAAAGAACTTAGAGAACAAGATTTAGAAGACAGATAGATATATATATATATATAATATATAAATAAAAAAATTTTGAATTGAATAATAATTATTTTGTTGTAGAAAAAGCGTAGTAAAATTACATTAATAATAATAAACTGCATGTATTAATTTTGTGCATTTGTGTAGTTTAAAATTAGTCCATACACTATTGTTTTATTATTAATAACATTGTAAGTAAAATAGTATTAAATTAAAGAACTATTTACAAAATTTAAATTAAGAACTGGTGTTTTTCTCTCCCTGTTGCTATAGATCACCTCACAGAACTGGGTGTAATAGATGCTCCTATTGATGTAAAAGTAAGGTGTCGTTCCTGAATAATCGGCAAAGAAATAGTAAGTTTTCAGGATAAGCCAAACGATTTAAGATTTGAAGAAACGCTGAAATCGTTATTGTTAGAAAACGAGGTTCAGGGCTTGCATCTGATGTGGCAATCCTGAACATATTTATTGCAGCATCTGGCTTAGTGCCAGGCAGCTAAACGTTGAACGGAAGACAAACTTACTTCAGCCATTACAACCTTTGTAATTTTTTTCCGGCGAATAGGAACTCCAAAGACAGAATCCCGAGACACGTGTATTTTTGTTTCTTTCAATCAAGTCTCCTTGTACGACAACAGTTTGATGATGACCACTTAGAACTATAAAAACGTCATACATTGCTATTTTTAAATCTAAAAGAATCCGCACTCTTAGCGAGTAATTTGATTCAAAATAATTTCTAAGGACATTTAAATCTATGTCATACATTTTCATTAAGGACTTTGTTTGCATTTCTGTATACATTTATTTGTTCCTTTTTTTTCCCCAGCTTTGAATTGCAATCGGCTTGAGATGTTATTTGCTCATAGTAGATGTGATTGGAAATACCGGGAACTGAGATTGTTTAAATTTCTTTAATTTTTCTCATACAGCTGTGTAAATACATGATTTTAAAAACAATAACATGTGAAAATTAATGTCACTATCAATCACGTAGCAAAATTGTTCTAGTTCTTAATTCCTATGAGGCATTAGTACATATACAGGTAATCAGGGGTTCCTATACCTGTCAGGGAAAAGTAATTATATCAATATAGAAATGTGTTAATTTTTTCTAAAGTTATTATTTTAATTTAATGTATAAATATTAAATAAATACAAACTCAGGATACTATAATTTAATTCTAATATAATAAATATAATACTTAATTTAGAAATTAAGTACCTGTTTAATATTTAACTTGATAACTTTATTAGAAAATAATGTAATAATACTTATTAATAACAATACGAGGGTCATCCAGAAAATGACAGACGATATGGCATAAGTAAATGATAAGCAAAGATATGAACATAAAACTTTATTTACAAAGTTACAGTACCTTACTCCATTCTGCTTAGATATTTATTGTACCAGTTTTTCAATTCCGATGCTATACTTTTCTACCTCCAAAGAACTTATTCGTTTTTTTTAATGCACAAAATGTTTGGACAATCGAATTTTATAGGCAAATAACTCAAGTGTATGGTAATACTGCAATGAACGAGTCTTCAGTGAGGAAATGGTGCATAATTTACGAGTAATCAAGGATGTATGAAATAGACCGTAGTGGAAACTCATCGGTTGTTATGGAGGAGTAGAAAGCATGAAGACCTCAAAGTGGCAGTGACACCTTGGTTTAGATCTTTAGCGGTGAAAGAGTACATCTGCGTTGAAAAACCGCTACCACGAGACAATAAATACCTTGATAGCAATGTCGCCTACGTTGAAAAATAGAGTAAAATACTGTAATATTGTAAATAAAATTTTGTGTTGATAAATTTCCTTGTTACTTATTTATTCCAAATCGTGTGTCACTTTCTGAATGGCTCTCGTATGTAATATTATTTGCACTAAAGCAAATTTATTAATTCAATTAGATTTTCCTTAAAATGGAAACAAAATAGAATCACATCTTTAATAATTAAGAATTAAAATGTTAATAATGTTAATATTGCCTTTAAATTTTATTTTTTAAAAGTGTTAAATGCTTCATTTATTAAACTAAGCTACTCAGCATGTTGCTACCTACTTATAGTTTGCAAAATTTGTAATTTCAGGTGTAGATATAGGATGTTTCGAAGAGATAACTTTTAATTTCCTAGATTCAGTTCGGCAATCTAACAACCAATCCTCTAAATTTGTATAGGAATTTATTATTGCTGACAGGAAATATATAAGTGTATATTTACACTTTACTTTGTAGCTGAAGTTTACCATTTACAGCTTACCTAGGTTTTCACTTTCATTTTATTTCTTAATATTTTTGAACGATTTATTTCATGAAAACGCCAAGTATGACTGCACGTCTTTTTATTGTATTAAGTACAACTGGTATTGAAAAATAGATCACCAGTTCGCCACCAAGGTTAACATAGGTGGCCCTGCATTAGAACCACAATCATCAACAGCTGTTGGTAGTTTATTATAATTTGTCTTAAGTAGTATTTCTATTATTCATGAAAAAATACTAGGCAATACGTATGCATATTAGTACATCTCGTCAGTAGAAAATAATCAAATTCTTCTCATATTTTTAAACACTATCACTTGTCACACTTATGCCTCAATATACGATTTTAGTGCAGTAATCCGTACTTGCTTTTCATTTTAATTATACTGTGATGTCATTTAAGGCAGTTTATTGTTTAAAAATAAGTTATATATTTTGTACAGCACTATTTTGATTGTTTTAGTTTCAAAAATATATTGCAATAAACCCTATTGTTTAAGAAGCTCGGCGGTCGGTAATTTAAAGATATAGATTGGAACATACATGGGGATATTTAAAAACAATAAATTCGTAGATTAATCTGTCCACCCAGAGAATTAGAAGGTTGGTTCAGGAATACAAAAATAAATAGGGTTCCACATTGGGGGAGGATACATCTTGTGGACCTCAGAATGTAAATTCTATAACTTGTATGAGTGTGTGATATGCACCCCGAAAATGCAACATTAATCATTTTAAAGAAATATTCAGCTTATTTAGGCACAATTAGTACTCATACTAATTGTTCCTAAATCAGCTCATACTAATTGTTCATCTATATTCTCACAATGAACTAAAGCCCCAAACGAACTGAATACGCATATTATAGAGCTATGGAGCATTAAACGAACTCCTAAGTTGTGACAAACAGCAAAGAAGTAAACATTGCCATAATGGACAAGGAACTTCTGGAATATGTACAAGAAGTTGGACACGTAGAAAAATCAATTTCTTTAAGTAGTAGCGATGTACAAAATAATATTCTTGGATAATAAATTTAAAAGCTCAAATAATGAAGATGTGTATTTTATCAGCTCTCTGTATGGGTCATAAAAATGGAGTTACACAAAAAACAATAGAAAAAAAAATATATGTGATAGATGTTGCCAAAGGAAAGTGGAAAGTAAAATCTTGGGCAAAGCGATGAGAGAGGGGGTGTAGAGACAGGGATACGGTTAAAGGACACCGCGACTGTAGGAAGCTATATAAAATGGACATGGGGAGGACACGTTACGAAACAGCATCCAGTTTTAAGAGATGGACACACATACTGACGAGGATATTCGATAGGTGGTCATGATAGATTAAGAGAAAAAACTTGAAAAAACTAGTGACAATAGCCTGTAGGAAACCAACTAAGCTGATCTTTTCAGAATAGCTTACTGGGACTCAAAATCCAGCTGTAATTCACTTGAAGGAGACCTTTACTCAAAAAGGATGAACATGGGCTACTTGTGAACTCTCGTAATATAAAGAGAAAATTGAAAGGTGGCAAATTTTGCAGGAAATATCTCGAAAATTAATCATTCAATTTGAAACCGTGTTTATAATAGTTAATAGTTTTAACTCTGCCGCTTAATATAGGCTACCACTGTGCTCATTATTTAAAATCTGGTGTGTAACATTCTCATGACTTTCTCCAGCTGTTCCACAAACATTTCCTTTATCTATGTCATGACAATGTTCCATGTCGAGACAAACATTAGCAGAAATGGTCTTACTGCCTGCTTCCTTGTGAGTAGAATGGAAATTTCGCCTTCATGTTGAGGTATTTATCATGTTAGCCTCATATACCTAAAGTAATGGGTGCAAACCCAGCGGAGGAAGATAGATGTTTTCCAGAGTAAAAATCTTAGCATAGTTTCCTTCGGAAGGGAATTTAAAGCCTTTGGTCCTATGTCGAGGAATTACGGCAAGTAAAACAACCTCAAACCTGATAGAGAGGCCTCTGAGCAAAATTAAGCGGTCTTTCACGTCCAGTATAGAATGGGACACAGTAGCTGAGAACCACAGTAGTTACAGAGCACCCATAACTAAAACTCCATTTTGTTTTATTTAGAAGGGAAATAATGGAATACTCTCGGTTAAAGCGATAGTCAACTCTTTTAAAGGTTATTGATGTGGGTAACAATTGAACATCTGTTCTCTTTTGCATTCCTGGGAGTAAACAAAGAAAGATAAAACAAAAGTTGACTTCTCGCATGCGAAAGGTTTAAAATTGAAACCAATAACAAAGAATGTCTTGGATACGGTTAACTACAAAAAAGCGAATATACCTAATTTTGCGATTTACGAGTGATACTAAATTCATCCAGATCAAAGCGGTCTTCAGAGGTTATTAGGTTATTCCCAGAAGTCAACGCATTTCGGTTGGCATTAAAATATCTTAAACACATAGTATTTTAATCAAGCCTTTTTTGAAAAAAATATCATAATTTTCAAAAATGTTCTATAAAAAGAATAGTTTGGGGTGGGAGGATTTTCCTGAAAATCTTCGTGTTGCAACCTTGGAAGATACTGGAATTCAATACCAACTTTGGTATTTAACGAACTTTTGGTTTTCGAGCTATACTGCCCAAAGGCACATACATTTAGACATAGACACACACACACACACACACACATGGACATGTTCCTAAAAATGTTCCTAAAATAGTTTGTTTTTGTTTGTTTGTTTTGTTTTGTTTTTTGTTTTTTTTTATTCAGAAGGTCTAAAAATATATAATTCCGTTTTGAGGATTTCGAAGTCGAAAATACATCTTTTTAGAAAAAGATCCTGTGTGTGTAAGTTTCTTTGTCATAGACTAATTATTGAACGTTTTGTTTTCTCAAAATGGCTAAGGATGTTGATTAAAATACCATATATATAAGATAGTTACATCACAAATAAAATCTATATCTGAATATTCTGGGAACAGCCTCTGAAGTCCTGTTCAATTTGAATGAGGTTTGCTCCTATCAATGAGTACGACTTGCCTCACCATCTCCACGATAAGCAAGAAGCGCAAATCGAAGGTTGTTTAGCCTCTTAAAGGTTTAAACTTGAAATAGCCTCGTTGAATTCTGAACTATTTTAACGCACGAAGGAATATCTACACACGCAAACACGGAGCAGCGTGTCACCTGGCAAGTAACATTCAAATGAGAGCAGCCTGTTCACTGAGTAATGCCTGATGTAACAGATAAAATTAAAAACTGGATCGTTAATTTAACATCAAAACTAAGATGTAAAAGAAAGTAACACAGACTTTCTCAATAATCCTAAATTTAGAAATAGGTGGCCTCCTACATGCAAATTAATGCTTATATATTAAGAGTATTATGTGCATCTAATCATGCAACTATGCATGTGAGTGAATAGTAAAACTTTATTATTATTCGCTCCACTCTTTTGGTTCAAGTGCCTTTTAAAATGCAATTTTAGCAAAGCCTGCATGATATTTGCAAACTAGGTGGATATAAGACAAATGTTATATTTTTATTCTGCAAGTTTCTCTTTGCTAATTTCTGCATATCATTTATGATTAAATAAGAAGTTAAATTATATAAAAGAAATTATTCAAATTTGTTATAAATGTGATATAATTGTTATTAGCTTTGATGCCAATGGCGAGTGTTTTAACGATATCAGCTTTTGTTTGCGAGTGTTAAAAATTATTTAAAGCAAAAATATTCTCTCTCCATTATATCCATTCTCTTCAGCTAGGTAGGTAATAATATGCTTCACATTTAACGAATATGTAACAATGGACTATTAAAATAGGAAATTACCATTTTTACATTACTTAAGAAATAAAAGGAAGAAATAGTAGTATTTCAGACGAAGTGATATGTGAGTCACAATCAGTAATCTACTATTCCATTATATCTTGCACCGAATTTTCCGCACAAAACAAACAACTTTTATCTATTATTATTCTGCGTACCTTGAACGTTAAGGTGATATATCTGTGAAATTTGGAAAATCTACAGTACGTAAAATGTTTTATTGAAATTTATACCAGTTAGTATCACAATTCTAACTTGCTAGGAAACTTAAATAATAATTTTTATTGTCTAAATTTATTGCTCTAATAAAAATGAGCCAAGTGATGAATTTTTTTTAAAACTATTCACATAATGAAGTCAATTTTTACATTAAATGAGTTTACAAATAGATTTGTCGTATTATATTTGCTTACTTTATCCCTAAATACTTGTACTCTCCAAAGATCTTGATTTTCAAGTTTAATAATTTATTTTTTAAATAGTAATACAACAATTTTATTTAACGTGCTTTAGAGAAGCACTATAATTTTTTTTCAAAAAACCTATTGAAAAATTACATCAAGTGGAATATTTGAGTATGGAAAAGTTTTGAATAAAAGTTGAGAGAAAATAAGGTTTTTAAGATAGAAGCGCCTACCCATCTATAGCTTCAGTTAATTGGTAGTTAAATTTCGCCAAGTGGGAAAATATTCACATAAAATATTCTTAAAATTTGGAATTCATGTAATTGTATTATGAAACAAAGTAAAGTTTTAGTTTACACACTTTTTGGACAAATTTCACAAATTTCACCTTAAGAGTGATTCACGCGGAACAGGAAGTTGTAACTTGCTATTCTACTGTTACAAATGCTTAAAAGAAAATTAAAACCACAATTTAAGGGCTTCCATAGCAAGGGCAACTACATAATGTTAATTGAATAATCTCTCTCCAGAAGCACGGACCTTCAGGTCTCTTTGCCTCACTGAGTGAGATGGCTGCGCGGTAATGTGTGAGGTCCAGCTTCGATTCCCGTCGGGCGGGCCACTCGTGGAATCTCCGAATCAATACGTAAATGCTCGAGTGGTCCTACCACAATTTTCTGACCAAATTTGCTTTGATCTTTTTCACCTCTCCATTTCTGGCTTGTAAGAACAGGAACGGCGATTGGTGTGTTTCGGCGGACGGTGGAATTTGAGCTGTGGAAAGATTTCTCGCTCCCGCTTGGCGGAACTTGCTGAGACCCCTTCCTTCCCACAGGTTGCGGGTGGCTAAGGCCTGTTGCCATGTTAGCTCAGTGGCAGAGCAACCAGCTAAAGATCGGGAGATCCGTGGATCAAATCCCAGCAAAGGCAGTGTATTTTTCAGTCTGACTCTATCTATCCAACACTATTTTTTACCCTCTCTTTATGCCGATCCCGGTGGCCGCGCTCGCTAAAGTGTCTCGCTTTGGCGCTTCGTGGTGCGCAGGATCGTGGGTTCGAGTGCCGCATTGGGCATGGGTGTTTCTGTGTTTGTAAATGTGCCTATGTATGCATATGTAAAAGGAAAACGTTAGGGAATAATAAGGTCCTATAATAATATAGGAAACTGGAAAACATGGAGAAAAAAGGAATACAGCGCCGGAGTCCTGACAAGCCTCCGGAACTGCATTTTTTTAATTAAAAAAAAAGGCAGGGTTAGCTGGTATCAGAATCGGTGTAATGTTGGAGTGATTATGGACCCTGTTCTTGCTAGCGCACGTCATCGCCAGAATTACGGTCCTCTTCGGGTCTCCCCTCCAATATTTCTCGTTGGAAGCACAAAGGACCTACCCGGCCTACGTACATGCTTTGCTCAAATTGCTGGAGATCCTTTAGTTTGAATAATGGTAACGCTCGTACCTCGAAAGGTCCCAGCTGTCGTACAACTTTCCTGTTTAGTTCACTTTCCAAATTACTGACCCATAGCTAGCGTGGTAATAATCATACACAATAAATCAGCCGTAAAACAAATTAACTACAAAAGCCGAAAATTAAAAGCAGTTGTAACTTTGCAAGTGGTATTTGAGATATATCTCGAGTATTGATATTGTGATGGAGTTGAAGGATATGTACGGGCGTCTCGCCTGGTAGCCTATGGCCTATATGCAGAGATGGTAATACATGGTTCGAATCCTGATTAATACGTTGAATTTTTCAGTATAATTCAATGTTCCACATTATGTAGATAACATGATTCAGTGAACCTCATCTGCTATAATTAAATTATGCAATGAGAATTTTTCGAAAACGGTTAATAATACCGAGAAAGCATTTTGCTGTTGTGATTTCCTATTCTTAATGAGAATGGAGAAGATGTACAACTATTTATAGAAGATATGTTTTAGATTTTTTTCAATAATTTAAACATAAAGTATATTAACCAAAAACTTTTAACCCACTTTGAAATAATAAATAATGAACATTTCTACATTCTGGCTTACATTTTGCAAACTAAAATCTCATGAAATCTGTTGCTTTTCATTCCTGAAAGATGCCTTACTTAAACACAAATTCAGTATTAATCTGAATTTCTGTATTAGACCTAGGTTTTTCACCAAACAATTGATCAGAAGACCGACGGATTGATCTACCTACCTTTTAAGACAAGTAAATAAAGAAAAGCGATACATTTGTCAATATACAATATTTTCATACATATATTACGGCAATCTTTGAGCAAATAACTATTAACACATACTTTAGCTTTCTCTACACCTACTATGGACACAGTTATTAGCGAAAGTGTTATGTTCCACGCAAAAATTGTATACCGAGATTTAAGCGAAAATTATGCTTTCAGTTCCCGCTGAACCCTAAAAAAACATTTTTAGAAAAAGGTCAGAGTGTCTGTTTGGGTATGTGTATGGACAGCAGAATTTAAAAACGAAGAACCCATTCTCCCAAGATACGACACGAAGATTTTCAATAAAATCCCAAATTCCTTTACGTGGAAAAATGTTGGAAATTTTTTATTTTCTCAAAAATAGCTTTAAATATTTTGATTTAATATACCGTAAATTAAAGATATTTATATCACAAATAAATCGTATATCTTCAATAGCCTCTGAAGAGGTTTGCTGTATTTTTCAAAACGGTAAACCGCTAAAAGATACACAAAAACGTATTACATAAAAATGAAGAACTCGTTAAAACACATAATCTATGTCATACTTTTTTTTTTTTTTGCTGAGTTGACGTTTTTCTGAGATATTCCTTATTATTGGTTCAATTATAAGCTACGTAACTTTTTTTACAAACGGGAAGACATCTTTCGTTTCATCTCTCTTTTGTTTTACTTCGATTGTTCATATTACGACCAACTTTTAAAACATCTATCACATTAACCTTGCGTAGCGTCCCCTTATTTTGCTTCAGCTTAGAAGAAAGCAATTAGTAAGACAATTACTGCTAATGTGTGCTTCAATTAGCATGATAAATGAATAATCTTTTATAAGAATATGTTGTTTTCAGAAAAATTACAGAAAGCCATGTGAATGGAACACATCAGAATTCTTTTCCATGTAAAGGGTTGTTTGGAGTTGGAAAAATAGAGTGAAATGCATCTCTAAATTGCATAGCATTAACAGATTATTAATAGCTTATCGCCTTTTCAGCTACACCTTCCGCACGCGCGCGCACACCTCACACACACACACACACACACACACACACACACACACACACACACACACACACACGGACGCTGAATTTCAGGTGAAAATTGGTTAACGAATTTCTAGGTGACATACAACAGTTTCTTAATTTATCTTTAATAAGTGATTTGCATAGAAATACTTCATGTGAGTAATGCGCACTTTGTTGCACACATGATGCGAAAAATCAGTCTAATAAAGATATCACAATGTTCATTCTAATAAAATTGTGATGTGTTCTATTAAAATGACTAACTTTTCAACAAACCTCTTACAAAAAAGTATTCTTCATCTACCTCGTGACAAATAAACAATCGAAAAACAAAAACAAATCTGATATGTTCTGATATGTTCCATGACTTTCTCTACCTCTCTGCAACAAATTATTGTTAAAAAGCTTACACTTCTATTTATTTCATTCTAGTCGAGAAAAATTAGCAGAAATGGTCTTATGACTTGCTTTCTTGTAAGTAGAAACGTAATAGGTGAAAGTGCTGGTTGCTCTTTGACTGAAGTTCCTTTGTTTGTATGGACAGGAAGTTGACAAATTCCTGTATGAGAAAAGTATAACATTTTTAAGGCTGAAACAAAATACAAGGAATATCTAAAAAAACGATCAACTCCACGAAAAAAATGTATACAACATGAATTGTGTGTTTTAATGTGTTCTACATTTTTTGTGTGGTAAGCTTTTGTCTATCTCTTACGGTTTACCAGTTACACAAAATTCCGTAAAATTCATCCAGAATAAAGTAGTCTTCAGAGGCTATTCCCAGAAAATTCAATATATACATATTATTTGTCAAGTATATATCCTTAATATATGATATTTTAATCAAAATCGTTAGTCATTTTTTAGAAAATCAAAATTTTCGAAAATTTTTCCATATGAAGGGTAGTTGGGGGTGGGAGGATTTTCTTGAATCTTCGTGTCGCATCCTTGGAAGATTTTGAACTTAAATACCAAGTTTGGTATTTAACGCCCTTTTCGTTTTTGAGCTATGCACGCACACGGACCTTTTCCCAAAAATGCTTTTTCTGGATTCAGGTGGACCCAAAACTTGTATTTCCGGTAAAATCTCGGTATCGAAATTTTGGGTGCATTACAATACCTTCTCTATACACTATGTACATAGTACGTACAGAGAAAGTAAAAATCATTTGCGAAATGGTCTTTCACTCAGGACCGTGTAAGTAGAGGGAACTAAAGGAAAACACTACGCAAAAGCGATAGTAAAATATTTAAAAAACGCCTCTATTGGATTATCATTGAAATTTGCCTCTGTTTGCATGGTCAGGAGTACAACAAAATAAATACGATAGCTTCCTCTTTGGGAAAAGTATCATTATTTTATAACTTAAATCAATAACAACGAATAACTTGTAAATGGTTACCTTCACAATATATATTGAGCGTTTTGCCGAGATCTACTGTGTGGTTTGCCGATTATAAAAAAGTAATTCAGAATGAAGAAAACTTCAGAAAACTCCCAGAAAGTTCAAGATATACGTTCATGTAAACATCTTTAATACGGTATTTTAATAAAAGTCGTTTGAACTTATTTTAAGAAAATAAAATATTTCGAAAGATTTTCTACGTAAAGAGTAGTTTGGGGTGAGGGCATTTGTCGCATTCTTAGGAGATGTCGAACATAAATACCAAGTTTGGGATTTAATGGACTTAGGCTTTTGAGTTAAGAGTTATACTACCCACAGCCACGCCACACGCACATGCACATGGAAATTTTTCTAAAAATGTATTTTTTTTATCAAGGGGACATCGAAGCATATATTTCCGTAAAATGTCAGTATCGAATTTCTGGTGGGAATACAATATCTTCTCTACCTGGTATCACATACGTGCAAGAGAAAATAAAGATGTATGTTTTTGACAGATGACGAGAAGCTGCCATCAGTAAAGAGTAAGACATGTAAATCCGTCACTCCAGTAACGGTATTGCAAAAACCAGCACGAGTAATGCAAAGTCAGATCCCACATAGTGAAGTTTCCTATCGTTTTGGATGATCATATTCAATAACCCTGTTTCTATTAGCAACAGATCAGCCGTCTCAACCTATTTGAGGCCGAGTGTATTTGGCAAATGAACTTTAGGCGATTAGTTAGAAATTAATACGTTAATAATACGATTTCGAAATTAATACCTATGTTATTATTTCATTTTGAGGGAAGACTATTGATTTGCTTACCTGTTTATATAGTGACTTTTACTGAGTGTGATTGTTTTATGTGTAATTTTCCCGGCTCCAAATAGACATGTTTTATATTGCATGTAACGCCTAATGGATAACGATTTAAATACAGGATCGTTGAACATAACCGTCGAAAGCTTCATTACTGCCTGAGGAGACAACTGAGGAGATCAAGTCTTACTTTCTCTACTACATATTTTATATAGTAAGTAGGAAAAGCTTGGCGGCGCCGTGGTCAAGTGGTTAGACCGCTCATCTCCCATCTAGGCGGTCCGGGTGGGATTTGTGATGGACGAAGCGGCGTTTGGGCGGGTTTTCTCTGGGTCCTCCGGTTTTTACGCCATTCATACAACCAACTGTTCCATCATCACCTTTCCTATCGTCTATTTCCTTGCATTTCATAGCATGCACTTGCTCACGCTCATGCCTGGCTACGGGCCGAGCACTCTTTCGTTCCAGGTTCACCATTCTGTGGTTTTGCGCTTTTGGCTCCCGGACAGGCCTCTGATCCCTAGGCATCCGCTTCCAAGTCCTGGGGATAGGTGTCAGTTTTAAACTCGGAGAGAGAAAGCCGAGTACGAAGTAGGGAAAGTATTGTATTCCACCCTAAAATTCGATACCGAGATTTCAGCTTCATTATTTTCTGAGGAGATAAGTTTTCACTTTCTCTACTATATATTTTATATAGCAAATAGGGAAAGTATTGTATTCTATCCTAAAATTCGATACCGAGATTTCACCGGATATACATGTTGCCTGCCTGCATGTTTGTACGTCTTCAGACTGTCTGTGAACAGCATAACAAAAACGAAATTTTGGTTGAATACTTTACTTGGTATTTAAGTTCAGTATCTTTGAAGACTTTTTTAAAAATCCATTACCAAAATTAAACTTCACGGGGATGATTTCCTACATGTTTGATTTTTCAATGATTTTGATTAAAATTACATATATTATGGATATTTACATAACAAACGAACTATATCTACATTTTGTGTAAATATACCCTTTTATTCTAGATAACTTTTTATAAATGATAAACCATAAGAGATAGACAAAATCTTACTACACAAAAGAGTAGATCTGGTGAAAACACAAAGTTTACGACTAATGCATTTTTGGTGGACTTAAGCACTTCGGAGATATTCTTGTTTATTTTTTTTTAAATATCCCATAACCTACATTTCTCTCAAATGAAAAATGATCATTCGTTTTTCTTTTGTTGTAATTTTTTTTTTCATTCTGGTCATGAAAATAGAAAAATTACAAGTCAGTCAACCACTTAGTTGCCACCTATAAAAAAATTGCCCATCGCTTTAGCCTAATGCATTCGCTTATTTCCCTTGAATGTATAAGAAAATATATAATAAAAACATTTCTGTAATGTTTATTTTGATTAGCATGAAGTAGAAGAATGAGCTTTCATAAGAATATTTCATTATGGAATAGGTAAAGAAAGTCATGTGAATGTAACTCCCATATTTTGCATGTAAATCTTAGTTTTGCAACCTTGATGGCTAGTGTGGTCTTCGTCCAAGTTTTGTTTTTGTCAAGCTGTTCCAAAATGAATACTGCACATGGATCTTTTATCTAAAATAAATCTTATTTTTAGTTTCTCTACACGTGCTATGTGCGTGCATATGTATAGAGAAGGTATTATATTCCACCCAAAATTCGATTCCGCGATTCACCGTAAATACATGTTTTAGAGTACCCTGTAGTCAAAAGAATGCATTTTAAGAAAAAGATCCGTATGTGTGTGTCCATATGTCAGTGTGCCCGTGTCTCTGTGAACACGATAAGTAAAAAAAAAAAAAAACCAAAAGTGGATAACATACCAAACTTGGTATTTAAGCTCAATATTTTCCAAGGATGAAACACGAAGATTTTGAGGAAAATCTCCCTCCCCCCAAATTACCCTTTACATGGAAAAATATCGAACATTTTGATCTTCTCAAAAATGGCTTAACGATTTTGATTAAAATACGTATATTAAAGATATTTACATATCAAATAAAATATCTATTTTGAATTTTCTGGCATTAGCCTCTAAATACCTCATTGTTCTGGATGAATTTTGCTGGATTTTGTATAACTAGAAGGAATAGAAAAAAACTTACTACATAAAATGTACATCTCGTTAAAACACACAATTTAGGTCATATAAACTTTTTTCATGGTGTTCCATTTTTGAGATATTCCTTGCTATTGGTTTCAGTTTTAACTTGTCAACTCCTGGCAGTGCAAAGAAACGAATTTCAACCACATGGCAACCAGCTTGTAAAATATTTACCAGCGTTTTAGCCTAGTGCATTCCCTTATTTCTCTTTTATTTACAAGAAAGCTTGTGCTCTTGTTTGTCTCGATTAGCATGAAGTGCTTAGAATTACAAGTATTTTAACAATAATTTTTTGCAGAGATGTAGAGAAGGTCATGTAAATGGAACACATCAGATTTTTGGTTCAGAGAACCGCAAAATGTGTGTTTCCGTTGAAATCTCAATATCGAAAGTTTCCACACAAAATACAATGCTCTCTCTAGCTGCCATAAATGAGCGGAAGAGAGGGTAACAGATTTTATACGTTAATATATGAAAGAGAATAAATACTCCAAAATTGGTTACGGTTTTATTATTACTCAACAGAGGGCTATACTTTATTCCTTAAACGTTTGTGTATAACCTCAGCATAAGAGATATTTTTCCTTTTAAGGAGTGCATTAAATGAAGTAGAAAACGAAGTAGCTTCGCTTTCGAATGAAAACAAGAAAACAGCACAGCGATAAGTTGCGGAATACCGATTATAGTAACTACGTGCTTTGAAAATGCAATTTAAGCTTATCTAGTATGTTGCTGGAAAATATTATATCTTACTTTCAACACACAAAAAACGACTATAGAAATTGTGTTCCATTAATTTTAATGTCATCTTGATACTAATGTATTACAAATGCAAATAATACTTCCTTGGCAAATAATATGTGTTTGCCTTAACATACTAAGGATGATAATATTAGAAAAATATTTTGTAAAATGAATACCTGATAGTCACCTCATTGTTTTCGATTTTGTTGGTTTTTGTAGAATCTTCCTTTGAAAGAGTTATAAGTTTCATTTTATCTTTTCTTTGAGCAACCCAATTTCAAATCCAATCTCAAAAACATTTCTAAGAGGCCACATGAACCACATGTTTAAGCTTTTAGTAAGACAAATAGAATGTGTATCAAGAATCTAGGAATAGCTTTTGAAGTCCTCTTCATTCTGTACGACTTTTGTACAACTGGTAAACCGCAAGAGATAGATAAAAAGTTATTACAAAAAATGTATGTCACATACATTGTTTGTAGAGTTAACGATTTCCGATATATTCCTTATTAAAGGTTCAATTTTGAAATATTCATAATTTTTTCAAACGGGAAGTTGAAATCCATTTTACATTTGTTTTACTCCTGACCAAACAAAGAAAACCGAATTTCAAAAAATCGCATAGCGACTACTGTTAAAACATTTGATTATAGCTTTAGTCAAGATATTCCCTACCCTAGTTTTCCTTCTACTTATAAGGAACTGAATAATAAGAACAGTTCTGCTAATGTTTATCTTGATTAACATGAAGTAAATAGTAGATTGATCTTTCTAAGATTCTTTTTGGTTAGGTAGAGAGGGCCCAGTGAATGGAACACATAATTACTTTCTCTACATGTACCTAGTATATAGAGAAGGTATTATATTGCGCCCAAAAATTCCATACCGAGATTTTACAGAAATATATGTTTTGGGACACCTGTATCCAAGAAAAATGTCCGTGTGCCTGTCTCTCTGTTAATGTGTGTGTTGGTCTGGGCACCATAGCTCAAAAAAGAAAAATTTGGTATTGAAATTCAGCATCTTCCAAGGAAAGAAGATCCCCCCCCCCAACTACCCTAAAAAAAGCTCTAACAGTTTTGATTAAAATACCGTATAGTAAAGATATTTACATGGCAAATAAACTATATCTCTTGAATTTTCTGGGAATATTCTCTTAAGACACCTTTATTCTGGATAAATTTTGCGGAATTTTGCATAATTGGTAAACCGTAAGAGATAGACATAAACTTACTTGACTAAAATGTACACCTCGTTAAAACACACAATTTATGTTATGTACAGTTTTTTTAAGGAGTTGACCGTTTTTTGAGATTAGTATTTCTTGTATTGGTTTCAGTTTTAAAATACTTCTCATACGGGAGTTTGTCAACTCCTGGCTATACATACCAATGAACTGCAGTCACATAGCAACCAGCTTTTAAAAGCTTTGATTATCGTTTTAACCAATGACTCTACATTATTTCCATTCTACTTACAAGGAAGCAAATAATAAGACCATTTCTCCAAATGTTTACTTTCTCTAGCCCCGTATGTAGGTACAATGTACATAGGGATAGAGTAGGTATTGCAATCTACCCAAAAATTCGATACCGAGATTTCACCGGAAACATGTTTTAGGGTCCCATGTATCCAAAAAAAGCATTTTCAGAAAAAGGTCCGTGTGTGTGTGTGTCTGTCCGTGTGCCTGTGAACACGATAACTCAAAAACGAAAAGACGGTAAAATACCAAACTTGGTATTTAAGTTTAGTATCTTCCAGGGATGCAACACGAAGATTCTGAAAAAAAAAATCCCCCCACCCCCAACTACCCTTTACATGGAACTTTTTTCGAAATTTTTGATTTTCTCAAAAATGGCTCTAACGATTATGATTAAAATTCCGTATATTAAAGATATTTACCTGACAAATAAAATTTATATCTTGAATTTTCTGGGAATAGTCTCTGAAGAGTAGTTTATTCTGGACGAATTTTACTGAATTTTGAATAACTGCTAAACCGTAAGAGATGGACAAAAACTTACTACATAAAAATGTAGATGACGTTAAAACACACAATTTATGTTATATACATTTTTTTCGTGAGTTCGTCGTTTTTGAGATATTCTTTATTTTTGGTTTCTGCTATGAAAAACTTATAATTTTCTCATACAGGAACCTGTCAACTCCTATCCATATAAACAAAGGAACTTCATTGACATAGCAACCAGCTTTTGACTATCATTTTAACCTATAGTAGTCCCTTATTTAGCTTCTACTTACAAGGAAGCAAGTAATAAGACTATTTCATCTCATATTTTCTGGTTAGCATAAATTAAATAGAAGTATAAGCTTTTTAAGAATAATTTGTTGCAGGGATATAGAGAAAGTCATGTGAATGGTACACATCAGATTTGTTTTTATGTATTAGCATGAACTAAATAGAAGAATAAGCTTTCTAACGATAATTTGTTGTAGAGATGTAGAGAAAGGCATGTGAATGGAACGCATTAGATTTTTTTCTTCACTTTATTGCTGTTCATCTTTGCAGGATGAAAACAGAGGACGTTTATCTGTGTGTGATGAGAGATGTTTGGGACGCAGCCCAGCATGGACTTTGAGAGTTGACCGGTGAAATTGAATCGCGAGAGCTAGCAAGCACCTATTTCTTGCTCCCGGAGATTTTTGTAGTCAGCATCAGTAGCCGTAGCAAGTCTGAGAAAGAGGGGGAGAGATGGGGAGGAGTGCTGTTGTTTTGGCTAGAGGAAAAAGATGTATGCTTAATTTTCTGGGAGAACACACCACCAAGCAAACCAACAGAATAAATAGTAGAAAGGGGAGAAAGAGCTGCCATTTTAAGTGTAACACAAGGTGGAAAAGGAGAAAACCTCGTTTGGAAAAATAGTCACGTAATTGTTTGTAAAAACTTGGCTCTCATTTCTCCAGTTACTGACTCGTGTTGAGGTTATGCTTTAGACGTATTCCTCAATCCTCTGAATGCCTAACATAAGGAAAAATAAACAACAGAAAAAGAACACATTTTATTTTTTCCAAGCTTCAGAATTCTATAGTTTTAAATTTGCAATTGCAAATGTTATCAGTGATTCTGTTTTCGGTTTAATATGTTCCTGAATCAACGCCCATTTCTTGAAGTTATGCGACGTAAACACGGACTGTGGTTTGCATGAGTTTTACCTATTTATTTATGTAAGCTAACCGCTGTGTTTCTCAGCGTCCAACTCTATATTAGTCGTGAGAGAACTCTAAATTTTGAGGTTCTTTTACGGGACCGCCAGCTTTACTTCCCTTCAAAAGGAAACCATGCTAAGGAGTTTCAGCCCGAAAATAATCCATCATTGAACCAGTGACCTAGGGAACCAGATGCTAGCATATTAACCCTAGAACACAGAGGACGATTGTAGGTTGCATGTTCAGCCGGGATTACGATGAACTTTACTCAACGAGATAGGACGTAACTAAAGAAATGCTACTAAACTGAAGACCTATTAGGGTGCACTTTAACTCAACTTTACAGGATTTACTCTTGATTGGTATATTTTATTACTTCATCCTATTGCTTCATGTCGATTGATTCTAATTACCGTGTGACATCACTTAAAGTAACGGGAAGGAAAATGTTGGCACTGCCAAACTCTTTAAGTTACATAGCATTAAATTAAGTCACACTAATTCAACCCTAAATAGTTCCATTTAATACAATGTGTTACGCTTTCACGTTACGTCGCGTTAAGTTAAGTCACGTTATGTTAAGTTCATCGTAATTTACAGGGGTTTGAGGGTTATACAAAGTATATATACCCAATTACAGTTGTGGCTCTATAAGTGTTGTCATAGCAGCACTAGTAGTAGTACGAGCCGTGTCCGAAAAGTAAATACTATTTCCCTCTACCGCCACCACAACCCTAGTGTTGCACTTCCACGCATGTGCACTCATCTCTCTGGTTCATTGTCCCTGACGCCATTACAGCCGGATCATGTTGTGTTTACAATTGTTAGTATGGTTCAAAATGTTTAAGGTAATTTCTGATCCGGCTGACTGTGAAGTGCGCACCGTAACACAGTTTTTGAACGTAAAGAATGTTAAGCCAGATGAAATTCATCAACTTATAGAGATTTGTGGTGAAAATGTATTAACAGATGGAATGGTGAGAAAATGGGTTAGGCAATTCAATGATCGCCGATCTAATATTCTTGACGAAGCACGGAATATTCCTGCTTTCACTGATGGTTTGGTTGAACAAAGAAATGAGGCATTTAGAAAAAACAGACGGTTCGCAATAAAAATCCTTTGTGCGTATTTTCCAAAACACGGTGATCAGAAGCAGCTTTCTTTGAAGAGGGCATACAAAAGTTGATTCCCCACTATCACAAATACCTGAACAATGGTAGCAACTACTGAAATATAGGTTAAGGAATGTTTTTTCATATAAAAATAAATGTAAAAAAAATATTTTATGCCTTTTTTCCAAACCGGTACTTATGCTTCATAGTAGCAGTAGTAGGAGTAGTCTGATTGTAATGTCATGAGGGAATTTAAATGTTTGAAAGTAATTGGAGCATAACCCAAAATATTTAGGATAAAGCAATTAAGAAATGTACCTAAAGGTTCGTCGGGTCAAGAAATGCCAATAATGGTTCAATAATGCTTGGTATTCAACTGTTCCAATAGAGAAAATAAATTAACAATGCACGTTAATAAAAACACAAAACGTATATTTCACTGCCGCTTAGAAAACAAAACCTGAAGTTCCGAAAACTAAATAAATAAGTGCGTTAAAATGAAGCATTAGACTGGCAAAAAAAGTACAAAGTAGCAGATGACGGTCAGATGTGATGTCATCCATGTTCCTTTACTGGAGCCACAAAATTGCATGCAATATTCATAGAGTTGATACTTCACTCTCTATAGCTTGGAGAGAAGGGGTCTGGATGAAAGGGGAAGGAGACGGAATGGGATGGGGTGAATTTATGACCTGAATCCTCAGCAAAGAGAAAGAGAAAAGGTTTTCCTGGCAGTAATGTATAACAATCTGTGATTTTCCCTGTATGCTGAAAGTAAATTAAATATTGGAAACCATCGGAGCACTAAAGATGCTCTTAATAGTCTGATGAGCAATAAAAGGTATACTTCATTTACAAAGTAAACTATGGATATATAGGGGTAAGAATGATGAACTTATCAACGTTGTGGTTAGTACAAAATATAAGAAGATATCCCGAATAGAACCTATGGCTTTAGTTTGCTTATTGCTCCAGTCTTATAATTTTCTTCAGGTATGTTTGTTTGCTACTTCGGTCCTGCAATTGGTCAGTTTGTCTGTAGGTACTCATCAAATAACTAATGCAGTACATACAATCTCGATATATGAGTTTGAAGACAATTTTTCAATAAAGTTAAAATTTGGTTAACATCAGTAGAAAATTTAGGCTAGCTATTGTGGAAATCGTTCTAAAAAGTTATGAGTCTGAAGAATTATAAACTATTAAATTCAGCTAAATTGCAAACTAGCGCTAGTTTATTTAGAAAGTCCGCTAAAAGGCGGAAATATTATTACTGGATTATTATCAAAATTACCATGCTCAAAACACGTGCCATCATTTCGGATAATTTTCACCACCAAACGAACCTGCCTAAAAGTTAAATTTGTGCCTGTGTGTACGATATGGCTTTTTTTCTCACATGAACGCCGGCTTTCATTGATACCGCATTCTCCATTCAGAATCGAACTTACCCGATAGTTTTAAAGCTCCTACGTCCATTATTACTTTCTCTACACCTACTATGTAAGTGCATTGTACATTGTTACGATATTAAAGTGATATCTAATATTTAATTGTTTAAAATATTAAAAATATTAATGTTTAAATTTTAAAATTCTATGTTTCTTTTTTGTCATTTTAAAACCTTTTTTCTTAATTTTAACAATTAGATTATTAGGCAGCTACACTGTGGACTTATGTTTATTTATTTTTAACTGTTACATTTAGTTATATAGTATTATACAACATAATTGTGCCTGATACCCTTGTTGAAGATGGGCCTTCTAAGGTCCGAAATCCGGATCTAGCTTTGTAGAACATCACATAAAAAAAATCTGATGTGTTCAATTCACATGACTTTCTCTACATCTCTACAGCACATTATTGTTAAAAAGCTTATGCTTCTATTTACTTCGTGCTAAAAATTTAGCAGAAATCGCCTTATTGCTTGCTTCCATGTAGGTAAGTAGAAGGGAAATAAGGGAGCACCGCAGGCTTAAGTGATAATCAAAAGCTGGCTCCTATTTGATTGAAGTTCCTTTGTTTGTATGGACTTCTCACCCCAGAGGTCCCGGATTCGATTCCCGGCTGGGGCGGGGAATTTTTCTTTAACCAGATGTATTCCCTATCCCCCACAGAGTCTGGAAGTATGAATGTGAGAGTGAAAGTGCGGGTGTATTAGTAATATAATAATGATTAACCTAATGTTCTAACCTACAGTAATACGAGTTGTTTCACAAGACCATTGAAACAATAAAAAAAGTAAGCATTTTATAGCTGAAACAAATAACAAGGATTATCACCAAAACGATCCCATCCACGAAAAAAAAATGTAAATAACATAAATTGTGCTGTACATTTTCTATTTAGTAAGTTTTTGTCTATTACGGTTTACCAGTTATGCAAAGTAGAATAAACATGCCCTTAGAGGCTATTCCCAAAAAAAATTCAAGATATACATTTTATTTGTCAGATAAATATCTTTAATCGTTAGAGCCATGTTTGAGAAAATCAAAATTTTCGAACATTTTTCCATTTAAAAGGCAGCTGAGAGTGGGGAAATTTTCTTGAAAATCTTCGTGTCGCATTCTTCGAAGAAACTGAACTTAAATACAAAGTTTGGTATTTAACGGACTTTTCGTTACTGAGCTATGCACGGGCATTTTTCTAAAAATGTTTTTTTTTTATTCAGGAGGTCTCAAAACATATATATCCGGTGAAATCTCGGTATCGAATTTTTGGATGCAATACAATACCTTCTCTATATGCTATGTACATAGTACGTATAGAGAAAGTAAAAATGAGTGAGTAATCTTAAAACTTACACAATCATTTCTTCATACAACTTATCACACTCACGTTCAAAATATGTTATATTTTAAGAAAAAAGACTTCCCAATTATTTATTTGGTATTTGCTTCTGTGGTCAGAAAAATAAGGTTCATAGTTTCTTTCTTTTTTTAAACTTAAGATAGCATTATTATACATTATGCACAATCCAGTTGTGCTGGTACAATATTCATATGGGTAAATACACAAGAAACGTGTTTAGAAGTCCTATGACTGTCCCAAAGCCTAAACAATAATATAATTTACAATTAGATGTCAATGAAGTCTGTGTGTCTCTTTTTAATCTTCGTAGAATGCCAAGGTGGTGGAAGTTGAGCTGGAGTGTAGTTGAGCAGATTATTGCGGAGGTGTTCTATTCTGAGGAAAAGTCGTCTATAACTGGAGCTCAGTGTTGCATCTACTGTTGGTATATTTAAATATGTATGCAATTTGCAATTACGGACGTACCATGGTGCGTGCATTCGCTATGAGTCCAAGTGCCCGATTCTGGATTGTTTAAACTCGTTTTATCTGGGAGTTTGATGCAGATCCCCATATTGCGCAACCATACATCCATATAGGTCTAATCAATGACAAATATATTATTCTTTTCAAGTGGCAAGGGAGAAGATCCTTTGATTAAATGTTTGACTTTATGCAATCTGTGACGAAGGTTTCGAATAAGTTTATTTATTTGCACCTTCCAGGTTAATTTTGTGTCCAAAAGTAAGCCAAGATATCTCACTGAATCATTATGCCTGACTTCCTCGTAATATTATTACTGTGCTGAATTTTCATTCTGTATGTGAAGACCACAAGGTTCATAGTGACTTGTTTTCAGCACCTACCTCTGGAGCTTGATGGTTCATCACATTCAAATATAACAGTGGGGCCCAGTATAATGGAGAATCAGTCGCCACTACACAAATAGAATAATATACGCTACTTTGGGTTGGAATTTGGAATTTTATAACTATCGAACATGAAATTTGTATTCGATTTTCATGTGAAAATTAATGGCTGCACTTTCTTGTGTTGCTGCCAGTAAGTAAACAGAGAACCTAAATGTTCGATTCCTGAGAACCTTCCAGCTTGTAGGATTGATGGAAAGTCGGCGATGTAGTACGGATTGCCGTTAATTTTCCTCTCCATCCACTGTTATTGCAGGCGACAGTTTCATTCCGGAGCAATCCCATGCTACCGAAAAGCAAACGCCAACGTGAGATCGCTAAGGAAGATTGAAGGTTTAAACCCGACTAGTATCGACAAAATGGATCATGCAGCGGGATACGTTTGTCTCAGATATCTAGTTAAGAAGATGGAAAAAAGAAACGGATTACGGTAGCACTCAGAATCTACTTTTCTTTACCTCTAGAGAGGAAAGACAGAACAAGTGGCTCAGAAATGATGTTCACAGTTCTTAGCACTGAAATATACATCTCTATGACTTTGAATCTCAGAGCGAATTTTATTAGGAGACGCGTGGGATAAGCACATACAAATACAGCCCTAGAAATAAAAAAGAACAAAGAGTACCACAGAAAAAATCTGATGCGACCCTTTCACATGACATTCTCTACATCTCTGCAACAAATTATTGTTAAAAAGTTTATACTTCTATTTACTTCATGCTAATCGAGAAAAAAAATACCAGGAATAGTCTTATTATTTATTTCCTTGGAAGTAAAAGCGAAATAAGGAAGTACCATAGCTGGTTGTGATGAGACTGAAGTTCCTTTGTTTGTATGGTCAGGAGTTGTTGACAAATTCATGTATGAGAAAAGCGTAAGTTTTTGAAGATGAAAACAAAAATAAGAAATATCTAAAAAATGATCAACTCCACGAAAAAAAAATATATATAATATAAATTGTGTGTTTTAACGTGCTCTACATTTTCTGTGTGGTAAGTGTTTGTCCAACTCTTACGGTTTAGCAGTTATGCAAAATTTCGTAAAATCCATCCAGAATAAAGTAGTCTTCAGAAGCTATTCCCAGAAAATTCAAGATATGCATTTTATTTGTCAGGTAAAATCCTTAATATACGATATTTTAATTAAAATCGTTAGAGCCATTTTTAAGAAAATCAAAATTTTCGAAAAAAGGTCTATGTAAAGGGTAGTTTGGGGTAGGGGGATTTTTTTTTCAAAATCTTCGTGTCGTATCCCTGAAAGATTCTAAACTTTAATACCAAGTTTGGTACTTTACCGACTTTTCATTTTTGAGTTATCGTGTTCACAGACACACGGACACACGGAAAAACACACGGAACATTTTCTGAAAATTCTTTTTTTTTTTTTGATAAAGGGGACTCTAAAACATATATTTCCGGTGAAATCTGGGTATCGAATTTTTGGGTGGAGTGCAATACCTTCTCTATACACTATGTACATAGTACGTGTAGAGTAAGTAAAAACGAATTTTATGACTGAACTGATTATTTATATGCACTTAAAATTACTAATAAATTAAAATTGTCTTAAATTTGCTTATTTAAAATTATGTTATACGACTCTTTGACTTCTTTCTAAGGTTATTTAACTTAAACCTAAAATACTTGGCAAAAGACTCAATTTTAAGTGAATTTAATGCTGTGCCACATTGAAGGTATTTCCAAATATTTCACAATTACAAAATTGTCTTGTTGGATATGTCTATTAAAAATAAGGAATATATGAATATATTTATTTATATTATTTATATATATATTTTTTAAAATATAAATAACCATTGAAAATGTACATACCGGTTAGGTAAAGTAAAAACAAAATACGCTAAACAATTCATTAACATTTAAATAAGACTATGAAATGTTAAGAAAATCATTACATACAGTGAAGCTATCAATTTTGTTCAATTTTATTCAGGTTAGAAAGAGGATGGCAACGAAAAAGCCGTTCCCATGGCCACGCTCGCTAAGGCGTTTCGCTTTGGTGCTACGTGGGCAGGGGATCGTGGGTTCGAGTCACGGTTTGGGAATGGGTGTTATATGTTTGTGCAATGTGTATATGTTTGTGTAAAGGAACAGTAAAACTAGTAATCATACAGTAAATTTAGGGGGGAAATGTAAACAGGGGATACAGCACCGGAGTAAAAAAAAAAAAAAAAAAAAAAAAATGCTGAAACGCGCGTCCAGAGTACTCCATCTACACCATGACCAAGTGGAGCACGTGTTGGAAATAGATGTCCAGATATGAACAAAATTTAAATAAGAGGCTGACCACTGAACAGACACCACTTTCTGCATGCATTATGGTAGGCAAACATTATCGGATGCATTCTTCCGCCTCTATAGTAATTAAGGAATGATTCTTTTTAAAGAAAAATTTGTCGCTTTAGCACAGAATCAAGTAAACCAGTTCGCTGACCATTCGACCACGAAAGTAACCAAGGGTGATTCTTATTTTGCTTTCCGACAGCAAACCTGCGAAAAATAATAGTTTAAAGACAATTATCTACAACAAATATTTCTTACTTAAAGGACATTGGGATTGAATTGTCTACTACAATTGGTCAAAAAATAAAAAGGTTTAATTTAACAAGGTGTTTGGGAATCTCTATATATTCAGAGATACTCTAAATATACATTTCCCCCGTCCCTTTGGGCACTACAGTCATTTAAATGTCTTACAATTCGCATGTTTCATAGCATTATATTTTTTAAAATAAATTTTCTCTGAAAACTACATTTTCCTAATTTCAAAATGTAACACGTTTTTTTTTGGTAGTGTTTAATGCCCGCTTTAAACACTAATGGCACCGCAGGCGGTGACACTGATGATACATGAATGACGATGGAGCACCGGTGGAATGCGAAGGCGGGGGAAACTGAAGTACCCGGAGAAAACCCGCCCCAGCGCCGTTTTGTCCACCACAAATCTCACATGCGGTCACTTGGGATCGAACCCCGGCCGTCTAGGTGAGAGTCGAGTGGCCCATATAACATGTGTGTCTGTTCTTCTTAATATTCCATTAAAGTTTTCCAAAATTGGCAAAAGTATGGAAAAAAATACATCTTAATAACAATAATATCATTATTATAGCATGATATTCCATACTATGTTGTCCTCCGTTGTACAGGGATAACATGCGCTCAAACCCTGGCAAACAGCGATAGATATTTTTGGTCGTAAAAATCCTTAGCATGGCTTTATTCGGGAGGGAGGTAAAACCGGTGGTCCCGTATCGTAGATTTACCGCACGTAGAGGAACCTGAAGCTTAATGTACAGGACTCTGCGCAAAATTAAGCGGCCTTTTACGCCCATTGTAGACTAGAACGCGAAGAACCGCAGCAGTGAACGAGCGTCCGTAAATAAAACTCAAATTCAATTTATATTCCATACTTATTATAGGCATACTTATTATAGGCAAGGAATAATAATTGCTTTAAGGTTTTAATAAGCAATTACTAATCTCTTCTTATTTCTTTACCTTCTCTGCGGTTTGTAATAAGTGGGAGAGTATTGTATTCCACCCAAAATTTCGATTTCTTGATTAGACCGGAAATATTTGTTTTCAGGCTCTCTAATTGAAATATGAGCAGCATTTTTATAAAAATACCCTTGTCTGTGTATGTGTTTATGAACATGGTAACTCAAAAACCAAAATTTCAAATGCAAAACTTGGTATTTGAGTTCAGCATCTTCCAAGGAGACAACAGAAAATTTTCAAGAAAAGTCCTCACCCAAAACTCACAATTTTGACTAGCTTAAAAATAGCTCCAACGATTTTGATTTAAACACCATATGTTTGAGATAATTTTTTACAAATGAGATGTGTATCTTAAATTTTCTTGGAATAGTCTCTGAGATCCTCATTCTGGATGTCTTTTGCATAATTGGTAAACCATAAGAATTGGAAAAAATCTAGCTACACCAAAAGGCACACGATTTAATTGAGATGTATTTAATGTGATTAATCATTTCGACGATATTCCTTGTTATTGGTTTAAATTTTCCAATTATTTCCCGTTTTTTCATGCAAAGAAGTAACAGAATTTCAATCTCATTAAATAGATACGCATCTTAGAAGATTTGACTATACTTTAACTGAGTGTAATCCCTCATTTTTCTCCTATTTACAAGGAAGTAAAAATAACACCATTTACCATTTCCGTTAATGTTATCTCGATTAGCATGAAGTAGATAGAAGAATTAGTTTTGTAAGATACTTTGTTGCAGAATAAGTAGAGAAAGTTTATTGAATGTATCAGTCGGATTCTAACAAAAAATCTGATTTGTTCCATTCACATGACTTTCTCTACATCTCTGTAACAAATTGTAGTTAAACAGCTTATGCTTCTATTTACTTCATGCTAATCGAGAAACATTAGCAGAAATAGTCTTATTTGCTTCCTTATAAGTAGAAGCGAAATGAGGGAGTACCATAGGTTAAAATGATAGCCAAAAGCTGGTTGCTATGTAACTGAAGTTCCTTTGTTTGTATAGATAGGAGTTAACAAATTCTTTTATGACAAAAGTATGTTTTTCAAAGCAAAAACGAAAAACAAAAAATATCTTAATATTGATCAACTCCACGAAAAAAATCTGTATGACATAAACTGTGTGTTTTATCGTGAGCTACATTTTCTGTGTTGTAAGTTTTTGTGGATCTCTTACGGTTTAGCAATTATGCACAATTCCGTAAAATTCATCCAGAATAAAGTAGTCTTCAGAGGCTATCCCCAAAAAATTCAAGATATACATTTTATTTTTCAGGTAAATATCTTTAATATACGACATTTTAATCAAAATCGTTAGAGCCATTTTAGGAAAATAAAAATTTTCGAAAAAAGTTCCATGTAAAGGGTAGTTTGCGGGGGGTGGATTTTTGAAAATCATCGTGTCGCATCCTTGGAAGATGCAAAACTTAAATACCAAGTTTGGGCTTTAACGGTCCTTTCGTTTTGGCGCTATGCTGCCCACAGACACACATACACACACATACACACAGACACACACGGACATGTTTCTAAAAATGTTTTTTTTTTATTCAGGAGTCTCAAAACAGGTATTTCCGGTGAAATCTTGGTATCGAATTTTTGGGTACAATACAATACCTTCTCTATACACTATGTACATAGTTCGTATAGAGAAAGTAAAAATTAAATGCAAATAGCATGTTTTGAAAACGTGCTGCTAAAAATCCTATAGTCAAACGTTTGTCCTCAAGTACCTGGTGCTAGATTAACTAACAAATGAAGATTGTCGCGGAAGAAAAGGATTTTTTTACATTTCAGTGGGTGTTGGACAGGAAGGTCCTTGTCTAATTACTGCCAATGAGCTTTAAATCCGAATGGACGTAGCTACGAGTGCTAGAGTGGGAAGGACTAGTGTATAGGTCAGAAGGAAGGAGATTTCTCTGTAAGGTCGTTTGAATTCCAATTTCCCCCACCCCGGACACACATATAAGTTTGGTACGCGTGTGTGTTTGAGCGCCTCCTCCCAAACACTTTACCTCGTAAATCCGTTCTCTGTGGCCAACTGGACCATCTCTTCTCCTCTCTCAGGGATCCTCTCTCGCGAAGCAATCACAACTTTTTACCTCTTCCAGATGACCGCGCAGTTGATCGCATTAACTAAATCCGTCCGTACGTCCGTCCTTAGCCAGAAAACGCGAGTGCTTGTGTCCCACGGGGACTTCTGTCCTGGGCAAGCATTACTACAACTTGCCACCCTCCACCCAACAAGCTAAAGTGCACTGAAATTCAGCTACAGACGACGCTAGGTGAAAAGAACACAAAGCGACAAGCGTTCTTCAAAGCTAAGAAAGTAATGTTTTACATACATACCAGGCAAAAGTTGAAGGTCGCTCTTTGCAATCCAGAAACCTGTACCAAAAGAAAATCTGATGTATTCCATTCTTATAACATTCTCTACATCGCTGTAAAATTTATTAATAAAAAGCATATTTTTACTTTCTCTGCGCGTACTATGCACATAGTGAATAGAGAAGGTATTGTATTGCACCCAAAAATCTGATACCGGATTTCACCGGAAATATGCGTTTTGAGACCCTCTCAATGCAAAAAGGGTTTTTAGAAAAATGTCCGTGTGTTTGTCAGTGGGTGTGTGTTTGTGAAACTGCGTGTATGTGTGTGTGTCTATGAGCAGCATAGCTAAAAAACGATAGCTCCGCTAAATACCAAGTTGGGTATTGAAGATCAGTATCTTCCAAGGATGTGACACGAAGATTTTCAAGAAAATCCCCTACCCCATCTACCCTTTACATGGAAAAAATTTCGAAAATGTTGATTTACTTAAAAATGGCTCTAACAATTTTCATTAAAATAAAATGTATATCTTGAATTTTCTGAGAACAGCCTCTGAAGATGTCTTTATTCTCGGTGAATGTTACAGTACTCTATATAACTGGTAAACCATGAGAGATACTCAAAAGCTTACCTAACAAAAAACATAGATCTCATTAAAACACAGAACTTATGTTATATACATTTTTTTCGTGGAATTTTCTATTTGAAGTATTCCTTGTTATTGGTTTCAGATTGAAAAAATTATACTTTTCTTATACGGAAACTTGTCAACTCCTGACCACGCAAGAAACGGATTTCAATCCCATAGCAAAAACATTTGATTATCGTTTAGCTTAGAGTATTCCCATATTTCCTTTCTACTTACAAGGAACTAAGTAATAAGACCGTTTTACTAATATCCATCTTTATTAACATGAAATAAACAGAAGAATAGGCTTATTAACAATGCTGTATTACAGAGAGGTAGAGAAAGTCATGTGAATAGAACACATGATTTTTCTACTCTATGATAATCGAGATAAACATTAGCAAAAATTGGTTAGTTACTCGCTTCCTTCTAAGTAGAAGGAAAACAAGGTAAAAACGAAAGTCAACTCTTTTAAAAGCTGGTTGCTATGTGGTTAAAATCCATTTCTATGCATGGCCAGGAGATTACAACTTTCTGTGTGAGAAAATTTTTGTATTTTAAATCAGAAACAAATCACAGGTGTTCAATTTCACGAAAAATAATGTATATGACAAAAATTGTATGTTTTAATGAAATCTAAATTTTTTGTGTAGTACGTTTTTGTCTATCTATTACGGTTTATCAGTTAGGTAAAATTCAGTAAAATTCATGCATAATAAAGAGGTCTTTAGAAGTTATTCCCAGAAAATTCAAAATATACATTTTGTTTGTGAATAAATATCTTTAACATACGGTATTTTAATGGAAATCGTTAGAATCATTTTTGAGAAATACAAAAATTTCAAAACTTTTTCCATGTGAAGGTGGGGGGATTCTCTTGAAAATCGTCGTGTCACATCCTTAGAAATTAAACAAAAATTAAAATTTAAAAAAATAAGAATTAAACTTAAACATTCTTACATTAATAACAAAGTCTAATTTAAATATAATCCTATTAATTAAATAATGAATATAACTAAACATAAATACCAAGTTGGTATTTAACGGTCTTTTCTTATTGAGCCATGCCACGTACACACACAGACACAAAACACACACACAAAACACGGACCATTTCTAAAAATGCTGTTTTTTGGATTCAGGGCGCCCCAAAACATGTATTTCCGGTGAAATCTTAGTATCAACTTATGGGCGCAATACAATACCTTCTCTATACTTTATGTACGTAGTTCGTGTAGAGAAAGTAAAAATGATTTTTCTGACTTAAGGGACCTCAAAACATTGATTTCCGGTGAACCCTCGACATCAAACTTTTGAGTAGAATACAATAGATACCTTCTCTAACTACTATGTACTATATACATAGGCACTAGAGAAAGTAATAGGAGTACTGGTTTGTTACTTGAGGTCATAATTTCTTCACATCCCCATTGTTTCCCTTTCAATCATTGTCGTAACTGTCCACGAAAAAGCAGTCTTTCCAGGCAAACTTATTGCATTTAACCTTTCAACTACAATTTATTTATTACAATAATATGCGATTAAATGAAAGCAAAATGAATTTTAAAATGATATATATAACGATTTTGATTAAAATATCGTATATTAAAGATATTTACCAGACAAATAATATGTATATCTTGAATTAATTTTCTGGGAATATCCTCTGAAGACTACTTTATTCTGGAGGAGTTTTGCATAACTGATAAACCGTAAGAAATGGACAAAACTTACCACACAAAACATGTAGAGCACATTAAAATACACAGTTTATGTTATATCACTTTTTTTCGAGGAGTTGACCGTTTTTGAGATATTCCTTGTTTTTGCTTTCAGCTTTGAAAAACTTATACTTTTCTCATACATGAATTTGTCAACTCGTGTCCATACAAACAAAGGAACTTCTGTCACCTAGTAACCAGCTATTCACTTCACTTTAACCTATGATATTCCCATATTTCGCTTCTACTTTCAAGGAAGCAAGTAAGAAGACTATTTCTGCTAATTTTTTGTCGATTAGCTTGAAATAAATAGAAGAATAAGCTTATTAACAATAATTTGCTACACAGAAGTAGAGAAAGTCATGTGAATGGAACACATCAGATTCTTTTATTTGTTTTTAATTCTTTAAGTATTTAACGACTGTTTACTTTTTGGTCTTTACAAAATTATTTTACATTTAGTAGGGCAACATTTTTGTGTAACCCCTAAAATTGCTGTGAATTTTTTTTATCTGAAGGAGGAAAACATGCCAAGTTCAGGAATCTTTACTGAACTTCCGTCTTATTATCTCGAATTTTAATTTTAAAAACTCATTTTTTCAAGAATTTAAAGTATATATGGGTGACACTGTTAGGTATTATACTTTTAAAATGTTTAAAATTTACTAAAAGCGTATTAAATCATTTTGCAAATTCAACACATTAAACATTTGAGGTGTTTCATTCATATGCCTTTCTCTACCTTTGTGCAAACAAATTATTCTCAAAAATGAGCATTCTTTTATCTCCAATATGCTAATCGAAATATGCATTAGAATGTTTTTATCACTTGCTTCCTTCTAAGGAGAAGGGAAATAAGGGAATATAATAGGCTAAGCGATACTCAAATCTTTTAAAAGCTGGTCGATATGTGTACAATTGAAGTTTGGTGCGCTTTTGATCGTCATAACATAAAGGAGAGATGAAACAAAAGGTGACCCAATTTGGGAAAACTTACTTAGTTTAAATTTGAAGCCAATAACAAGAAATATCTCGAAGCGCTCAACCCTACAACAAAACTCTGATGTGTTACACTCACATGACTTTCTCTTCATCCCTGCAACAAATTACTCTTAGAAGGCTCATACTTCCATTTACTTCATGTTAATCAGACTAAAATAGCAGAAATAGTCTTAATACTTGGTACCTTGTTGCTATGTTTGCTTTGTTCCTTGCTGGTTGCTATGTCACTGAAGTTCCTTTGTTTGAATGGAAGCTGTTGACAAATTCCTATATGAGAAAAGTATAAGTTTTCATAGCAGAAACCAAAATCAAGGAATGACTCAAAAAGATGACTCCACGAAAAGAAATGTATACAACATAAGTTGTGTTTTAACTTGCTCTACATTTTTCGTGCAGTAAGTTTTTGCCCATCTCTTACAGTTTAGCAGTTATTCAAAATTCTGTAAAATGCCTCCAGAATAAAGTAGTCTTCAGAGGCTATTCCCAGAACATTCAAGATATACATTTTATTTGTCAGGTAAATATCTTTAATATACGAGATTTTAATCAAAATCGTTAGAGCCATTTTTAAGAAAATCAACAATTTCGAAAAAAGTTCCATGTAAAGGGTAGTTTGGGGTCTTTTCAAAATCTTCGTGTCGCATCCCTGGAAGATACTAAACTTAAATACCAAGTTTGGTAATTTACCAACTTTTCGTTTTTGAGTTATCGTGTTCACAGACACACGAACACACGGACATACACACACATACACACGGACCTTTTTGTGATTTTTGGATACAGGGGACCCTAAAACATATATTTCCGGAGAAATCTCGGTATCGAATTTTTGGGTGGAGTGCAATACCTTCTCTATACACTATGTACATAGTGCATATAGAGAAAGTAAAAACGTATGTGACATAAATTGAATGTTTTAACGGAATTTAATATATTTGTTAAGTAAGTTTCGTCTATTTCTTACGGTTTACCAGTTATGCAAAATACATTCAGAATAAACAGAACTTCAGAAGCTATTCCCAGAAGATACGAGATATGCATTTTATTTGTAATGCAAATATACATGAATATATATTCGGCATGCCAATCAAAATCGTTAGAGCTATTATTGAAAAAAAAAAATTAAAAACTTTTTCCATGAAATATTTCGTTTCGCATCTTTGGGAGATACTGAACTTAAACATCAAGTTTAGTATTAAACCGACTTTTTGATTTTGAGTTACCCTATCATAGTCACGTACCAAACACACACACACACACACACACACACACATACACACACACAAAATCAACGCACACAAGAATAGTTTTCTAATATTGCTTTTTTTGGATACCAGGGAACCTAAAACGTGTATTTCCAGTGAAATCTTGATATCAAAGTAGAGAAATTAAAATCTGAAACAGGATTTTTCTGTCTTCCCCTCTCATAATTCTGAAACACAATAAGGTCCATTATTGGCCTTATAAAACATGGACAGTCACTGAAATATAATTACACAATTTTACATAAAATTTCAGGAATACCAAACATATAACTATAAAATATCAGGTGATCATAGGCAAAGTGTATAAATAAGGACGGCATATGGGCAATTTGATATTATGACGTCAACGTGCTGCGCACCACATGGGTTCGCAGGAGCTCAACTAGCTCCTCTAGGACCTCAGCGAACGAGGGGGGAAATGGCCATGCCGGTACCGGAAACCGAAATTGTATCCATTTACCGCAGATTGCAGTGCTTTGTGAAATAATAATAATAATAATAATAATAATAATAATAATAATAATAATTAGTTGGACCCGGCCGGGTGATACAGCATAACCGATTCTTGGGTTCTGTTGATTCCGTATCGGACGGATATGAGAATTTCTGCCCATGGAGACCTCTGCCATGAAGCACCTGACTAAAATGAAGAGGACAAAATAAACTTTAATATGAACAGATATTAAGAAGTAGCAAGAAGAGAAAGCCGTTTGTAAACATCAAACATTTTTGGAAGTTTTATTTTCTCCTCACGTACTATGTACTATATACATATACTATATATAGTTTATTGCACCCAAAAATTCTATACCGAGATTTCACCGGAATTGTATGTTTTGAGACCCCTTGAATGCAAAAATAAAACATTTTTAGAAAAATATTCGTGTGCCTGTGTGTTTGTCTGTTTGTCAGTGTGTGTGTGTGGGTGTGTGTGTATGTGTGTGCCTGTGGGCAGCATAGCTCAAAAACGAAAAGACCGTTAAAACAAAACTTGGTATTTAAGTTCAGTATCTTCGAAGATTGCGACACAAAGATTTTCAAGAAAATCTCCATACTCCCAAATTGGAAAAATTTTCAAAAATTGTGATTTTCTCAAAAATGGCTCTAATGATTTTGACTAAAATATATTATATTATCAAATATTTACATCACATACAAAAGTATATCTTGAATATACATGTATAGCTTCTGAAGACCTGTTTATTCTGGATAAATTTTTCTGAATTTTGCATTTCTGGTAAACAGTAAGAGACAGACAAAAACTTACTACACAAAAAATGTAGATCTCCTTAAAACACACAATTTATGTCATATACACTTTTTTTTCGTGGAGTTGGCCGTTTTTGAGATAAGTAATACTTGTTACTGGTTTCAATTTTCAAATCTTAAACTTCTCTTATACAGGAACTTGTCAACACCTGACAAAAAAACGGATTTCAATCCCATAGCAAACACAGTTTAAAACATTTGACTGTCGGTTTAGCACAGTATATTCCCTTATTTTTCTTCTACTTATAAGGAACTAAGTAATAAGACAGTTTTTGCTAATTTTTATTTTGATTAGCATGAAGTATATAAAAGAATAAGCTCATTAATAATAATTTATTACAGAGACGTTGAGAAAGTCGTGTAAATGGAATACATATTTTTACTTTCTCTACACATATTATGTACATAGTGTATAGAGGAAGTATTGTATTCCACCCAAAAATTCTATACAGAGATTTCAAAAATTCTATACAGTGAGTCCGATAAAAACATTTTTAGAAAAAGACCCATGTGTATGTGTGCCTCTGTGGACAGTATAGCTCAAAAGCGAAAAGTCGGTTAAATACCAAACTGATATTTAAGTTGATATCTTCCAAGGATGGGACACGAATATTTTCAATAAACCCCCCCCATCCCCAGCTACGCTTTAAATTGAACATTTTTTGAAAATTTTGGTTTTCTCAAATTGGCTTTAACAATGTTTATTAAAATATATTATATTTAAGATATTGTTATGACAAAGGAAACGTACATCTTGAATTTTTTGGGAATAGTCTCTGAAGACCTCTTTATTCTGGATAGTTACTTTCTGTAAACGTACTGTGTACATAGTGTATAGAGAAGGTATTGTAATACACCCAAAAATTCGATACCGAGATTTCACCGAAAATACATGTTTTGAGACTCTCTGAATCCAAAAAAAAAGCATTTTTAGAACAATTTCGTGTGGTTCTGTGGGTAGCATAGCTCAAAAACGAAAAGTCCATTAAAAACCAAACCTGGTATTTTCCAAGGATGCGACACGAAGGTTTTCAAGAAAATCCCCCACGCCCAACTTCCCTTTTCATGGAACTTTTTTCGAAAATGTTGACTTTTTACTTGACAAATAAAATGTATATCTTGAATTTTCTGAAATTAACCTTTGAAGACTACTTTATTCTAGATGAATTTTTCGGAATTTTGCATAACTGCTAAACCGTAAGAGATGGACAAAAACTTATCACATAAAAAATGTAGAGCACGTTAAAACACAATTTGTGTTATATACATTTTTTCGTGGAGTTCATCGTTTTTTAGATATTCCTTGTTATCAGTTTTAGCTTTGAAAATCTTACATTTCTTATACAGGAATTTGCCAACTCCTGTCTATACAAACAAGTCATATGCAACCAACTTCTGACTATTTATTTAACTTATGGTACTCCTTTTTTCGCTTCTACTTACAAGGAAGCATGTAATAAGCCTATTTCTGCTAATTTTTTTTCTCGATTATGATGAAGTAAATAGAAGCATAAGCTTTTTAATAATAGTAGATATGTACAGAAGAGCATGTGAATGGAACACATCAGATTTTTTTTTTTCTGAATTTTGCATAAACCGATAGACAAAAACTTAGTACGCAAAACTTGTAGATTTCATTAATACATACTATTTATGCCATATAGATTTCTTGTTCTGGAGTTGACCGTTTTCAAGATATTCCTTGTCGTTGATTTCAGTTTTAAAATAATTAAAACTGTTTTTTCTCTTACAGGAACTTTTTAGCACCTGGCCACGTAAAGAAGCGGATTTCAATCCCATAGCAACATTTTAAAACATTTGACTGTCGGTTTAGGCTAGTGTATTTCCTTATTTCCCCTCTACTTACAAAGAACCAGGTAATAAGGAAAATTTTTGCTAATGTTTATCTCAATTATAATGAAGGAGATAGAAGAATAAGATTTTAACAATAATTTGTTACAGAGATGAGAGAAAGTCATGTAAATTGAACAAATCAATTTTTTATTTTCTCTATAGGTACTATGTATATAGTGTACAGAGATGGTATTGTATTGCACCCAAAAATTTGATACCGAGATTTCACCGGAGAATACATGTTTTGGGATCTCCTGAATTCAAAAAAGGCACTTCTAGAAAAATGTCCGTGTGTGCTTATGTGCGAGTTCGTGAACAGCATATCTCAAAAATGAAAAGTCCGTTAAATACCAAACTTTTTATTTAAGTTCAGTATCTTCCAAGGTTACGACACGAAGATGTTCAAGAAAATTCCCTACCTAACTCCCTTTACATGGAAAAATTTTCGAAAATTTTTATTTTCTCATAAATGGCTCTAACGATTTTGATTAAAATACCATTTATTAAATTTATTTATATGACAAATAAAATGTATATCTTGAATTTTTAAGGAGTAGCCTCTAATGATCTCTTTATTCTGGATGAATTTTGCATAACTGGCAACCATAATAGATAAAAATAAACTTACTACATAAATAATGTAGAGCACGCTAAAACACAGAATTTATGTGATGTACATTTTTCGTGGAGTTTACAGTTTTTGAGATATTCCTTGTTATTAGCTTCACCTTTAAAGTACCTAAAACTTTTCTCACACTTTTCTCCTGGTCATGCATAGAAACGGATTTCAACCACATGCCAACCAGTTTTTAAATGATTTGATTATCGGTTTAGCCTTATATATTTCCTTATTTTCCTTCCACATACAAGGAAGCAAGTAATAAGAAATGTCTGTTAATGTTAATCTCTATTATCATATAGTATATAGAAGAATGTGCTTTTTAACAATAATTCGTTTCAGAGATGTAGAGAAAGTCATGAGAATGGAACACATCACATTTTTACTTTCTCTATACGCACTATGTACACAGTGTATAGAGAAGGTATTGCACTCCACCCAAAAATTCGATAACAAGATTTCACCGGAAATATATGTTTTAAGGTCCCTAATATCCAAAAAAAGCATTTTCACAAAAAGGTCCGTGTGTGTGTCCGAGTGTCCGTGTGTCTGAGAACACGATAACTCAAAAACCACCCCCAACTACCCTTTACATGGAACTTTTTTCGAAAATTTTCATTTTCTCAAAAATGGCTCTAACGATTTTGATTAAAATGTCGTATATTAAAGATATTTACCTGACAAATAAAATGTATATCTTGAATGTTCTGGGAATAGCCTCTGAAGAGTAGTTTATTCTGGATGAATTTTACTGAATTTTGAATAACTGCTAAACCGTAAGAGATGGACAAAACTTAATACAGAAAAAATGTAGAGCACATTAAAACACACAATTTATGTTGTATACATTTTTTTCGTGAGTTCGCCGTTTTTGAGACATTCCTTATTTTTGGTTTCTGCTATGAAAAACTTATACTTTTCTCATACAGGAAATGGTCAACTCCTATCCATATAAACAAAGGGACTTCATTGACATAGCAACCAGCTTTTGACTGTCATTTTAACCTATGGTAGTCCCTTATTTCGCTTCTACTTACAAGGAAGCAAGGAAGTGATTAGCATAAAGTAAATACAAGTATAAGCTTTTTAAGAATAATTTGTTGCAGGGATATAGAGAAAGTCATGTGAATGGTACACATCAGATTTTTTCAATACTAAAGGACTACAGACTAGAGATGCAACAAGTGTAAGGAAGCAGAGTAAATATCTAGGGCAGCTTTATTTAATTGCTTCGTTTTCAAAGGCGAAAGACCGCTAGTCTCGGGATACTTTAAGACTTAATGAGCTCGAGAAGCATCACTTCTCTATGAAGTTGCGAGGCACAATAGATTCCTCTCTTCATTTACATCGGTTAGAGATCAAAAGAGATTACTTTATCGTGCGTTGTGTCAGAAAACAGGACACATACACGTTTGCCATCCCTAGGGAGCGACACGCCCCCGTCTGTCTGCTAGACTCGACACACCGATTGCTTTCACGAGACACGAGTGACACCCTCCAGTCCCACAAGAGCTTCCATCTCTCTAGAAAACATTCACTATACAATTCGTTTCCATCAAGACGTTGTGTGCAGGACAGGCTGCAGGGAAAAGCAAAGGAAAAAGATAAAAAAATAAAGCACGGAAGAGAGAGTGAAGAGAGATAGAAAATACGAAAAATCTTGCAGAAAATAAATGACCATCCTGTTATACGCCTAGGCTCCCTACCCTTTCCCGATGTCGTCGTCGCCTACGCCGGAGAAGGAGCTTGTGACGTCGCGCCGCGCATATGAAATTCAATTCACTGCGATTTCTCTTCAACTGGTGGAAGGAGAGGAAAAAAAGGAAGAAAAGATGACCTGCCAGCAAGGGGCTCCCTGGCATTTATTCCATTTACTTGAAGCTGCAGAGAGCCTACTTTTCTGCTAAAACAAGAGATACTGAATTTATTATAACAAATCATCATGAAACCTAAAAATGGAAAAAATTAAACTGTGGGAGAAATGGTCACTCGAAAAAAATAAGAAATAGGGAACAGAAAACTAACATAGGTACATTTTATTTCGCAAATAGAACAATTAACGAATGGAACAAAATACCTGCTGAGTTACTGGAGACTTGGGCTTAAAGTGTAAATAGTTTTAAAAAGAGACAAAAATAGTGATTTATAGTTGGGATAGTAAATATAAATATTTCACTGTCACTAGTAGTATAAAACGTTTAATATTGTACTATTACTGCTATTATTATTATTATTATTATTATTATTATTATTATTATTATTTTGGTAGCCTGCTATATTGTATTGTCATTCTAACAGGGTATTATATTACCCATATTATTTGTTTATTTTAATTATATTATATATTGTATTATTACATTGACAGCACTACCACTGGACTATGCCCTAAGCAGTGACATAAAGTATCCATAGTTCCGTCCATCCACCCATCCATCCCTCTCTCTCTCTCTCGCTCTTATCTCTTTCTATCTATCTCTCTATCTGTGTCTATCCATCCATCCATCCATCCATCTATCTATCTATCTATCTATCCATCCATCCATGTATCTATCTATCCTCAAGATTTTCAATATAAATATCACCCACCAATAATTAACCTTTAAATGGAATTTTTTTTGAAAATGTTTTTCTCAAAAATGGCTTTAACGATTTAAATTAAAATATTATATATTAAAGATATTTATATCACAAATAAAATGCATATTTTTAATTTTTTGGGAATAGCCTTTGAAGTAAACAAGTAAATGTAGCAATTGAAGTTATATGCACAAATCATCTTTTATACTTTTTTTTTCATAATAAACAAATGAGATAACGATAAAAATTATATAAAACATTCCCTTTTGCTTGCAAAAATGTGTTGTATATTAAATTATAAACAGTTTTTACTGTCAAAATCATTAATGGTTTGCTAAATTGTGACATCAGAATAATACAATTACAACAGTAACACTACATAGATGTAATGACTTAATACAAATACTGACGGATGCATTCACATGGCCTTCTCTACTCTATCATTTATTAGTGATTATTCAAACTATTTTTACGCAAGTTCATTTTTCTATGCATTTCATTCTATTAGAAGTAAACTTTTACAGCAAAATTTTACATAGCTTCTTCATTATACATACTAAAGGAACAGTGACAATCTACTCTTTAGGAATCAGTCTATATGCTGCCTTTAATATTCTATTATCTTGTCATACAGCGCGAGAAAACAACCAAATGTCAGTCGGAAGGACTTTAAAAGAATACTTTCCACTGTTTTGCAAGTTGATTGCCTGGTAGTTTCTAATAATTCTTCAATTATCATCGTTTAAAGATTTTGTACTAACCCCTAAAAAATGTGACTACAAACATTTCCGAGCTATCATTGTTTTAATATTCTAATCGTCACTAACATCTACACAATGGGAAGATTGGCTTTGTCTTATTGACAAATTTCGTGAAGGACTGATGAAAATAATGTTGCTGTTCGACAAAGGCTTAAATAAGATCAAAGGACGTCTTTTGAATTTATTCGGGTGACATTGGCTGAGCCAAATTCAAAACATGTTACAACCACCAGTTAGGCGTGAGAAAACCTGTAGATGGATTCCAGTTAAACTACCTCCCAATCAAAAACAACGCACTACATATTTGGTTTAGAATATAGTTACTGGTGATAAATCTGTATTTACTGTTAGGGCAAGGTTGCCTGTGTTGAACCACTTTTATATTTTGTTACCCAAGCCTCTATTACGCATTTAGTCGAAGGAAATACGATAATCTACATGTTATACATTTTCATCAGGTGATATATTTTGAATAAATACATAGCTTAAAGGCGAACAATTTAAAATTTAGAAGTATATAAATGGTCCAAATTAGGAAACCGGTTGCTTAATTTGGACCTTTAGTTGCTTAAATTGGGTCAGATGGAAAAACTGTGAGTAAACTGTAAATAGGAAGCCCAATATTTAAAAAAAATGCATTTTGACATATTTATTAGACATACATGATACTTTTGTAGTTATTTCTTATTATACAAAACAAATGTGATTGAAGTATTGATCACAGTAAGGAATTTATGTTGGTAAATAAGACGAACATTTTTACCTCCTCAAAGAGTTTCAAATTAAAATGAGGAATAAACTAAGAAACTTATTATGTAGTAAAATGCAAAACACTTAACACTGAAATATACCTACTAATCATGTCTATAGACTGAGAATAAATATAATATGACACGTTGAAGTCTAATTACAGTCTAGACAGAAATATTTCTCTCTTCAAATAAGAGATGATTTGTGAGAACATTTTCCATCCCACAGGTAAAAGTTGATTGTCTTCCGAACGTGGTAACTTCGTTTGAGAACGTGTTTCTATCGTCAGCATGTGTCTATTGTAGGGTACTCCAAATACACCAGCAACTCCATTTCTGTAAGTTGCCACGACAACCTTCGGCTCATCTTCTGTACATTTCCTGTACATTCTCCTTTTGGCCATCTTGATATCCTAAATCAATACACTTGATTGTATATTTAGTGATATATTACTTTGAAGTATGTATTGTTAAGAGTTTGTAGTAAAATGGAACGGTCCAAATTAGGTAACACGCAGTGGTCCAACTTAAGCAACTGGACGTCATGTAAGAAAAGATAGGACTTCAGGAACGCACAAAATTAAACTCTAGTTTAGTGATGTGTAGTTATTAACTAATGAAGCCCATTTATGAGCTGTACTATAGGTAATTAATATTCTTACTCGTACCGTATGTAGAAACTTATGACTTGCAGCACAAAAATTATAATACAAACGAACAGAATACAATGGAAACTATTCTTGCTTCAATGGCAACAATCAATTGACCGTTGGGACATGTGACTTTGACCGCATTTTTCACCAGTAGAGCTAACGTCAAGGATTAAATTACCAACAGATAGCGAAATACGAAGGTGATTCAACCTAGGCAGCGGTTCAACTTCGGGAACTCTCCCCTATGATTCTGAAAAGAAAAGACAATCGTCTCAGTGGGTCCTTTGAACAGAACCCAAGCCAATAAAAGACCAACGAATTTGGAGTATTCTTAGCAAAATTGTTATTAGTTTGTTTTTGTTTTAACAAGTCATATTGCTTCTATAGCATTAGAAGATAGATGTACCATTGCTGCTGATTAGTACGAACGTCTGTTGAACACATACATTTTAAAAACGTTTGTGAAAAAGTCCCAAAATGATAAATAATTATACATCATCAGAACGCATCATCGAATACTCAAAACTAATAACTGAGTATCTGGATGCCCTAAAGGTACCCTCCATCATACAGCCCTGACTTAGCGTCTTGTTTTTTCTTTTGTGTTTCCAAAAATTATGGATAAAATACGTGAAATCACTTTTTCGTCATAAGATGCAGCGACGGAAAATTATAAAACCCTGTTTTTTTAAATGGCTCAGGAAGAGTGGGATCATTGCTTTAACGACTAGTTTCATCAAATGCAAAACTATATTGATGTCAAAGAGGAGTGTTTTAAAAACAATAAAGTGATTTTAATTTTTAAAACACTTTTTTTCTAAGAGTTTTCAGTTTCGCCCTTATAACACTATAGGATAACACATTGAACAAAATGAACAATTAATAACGAACATCTCGTAAAAATCTTGTTCTAAAAAAAGTTATTTGAACTAAATCGTGTGTTTTAAGGAATCTTTTGTGTCGTTAACGATTACGAGTTATACAGAATTATACAAAATTCCTTCCGAATGAAGAGGACTCACAGACCATTCCCATGAAATTAAAACTTTTATTTGGCATGTAAATATTATTAATATAACGGTGTTCCAGACATGATCACTGGAGTCATTTCTTATAAAATCAAACGTTTCGAAAAATCTTCCATGCAAAGGGTAGTTTGAGGATGGGGAATAGTCCTGAAATCTTTGTGTCGTATCTTTTAAACATACTGAACCTAATACCACGACTTTTCATTTTAAGCCATTTACTGTTCATAGTCAAACACGCACTCTCTCTCACACATTCACATGAGTTTCTCTACCCTTTATCGCGTATTAGTGAATATACAAACTTTTCGTAGGAAAGTATATGTTTCTATCTACTACAATTGCGATGAACCTTTGCGGAAATAGCTACAGTGCACTTTTCGCTATAAATATGAAGGGAATAGCGATAATCAAACGTGTAAGAACTGGATGCTGTGTGCTCGAAACTCTATACTTTTTCATGCAATCGTGAGAAACAGCTTCAAATTTAAAGGATTTGGAAAGACAATTCGAGCGATTATTAACGGTACCTTGTAAATGACTTACAGTAAAAATAATTCTGTTTTAAAAGGATATACTTTTTGTATAATTTGCTTAATATTTATATACCAGATAAGATATACCTATATTTTTATGTCATGTAAATATCTTTAATAAATGACATTTGAATAAAGTCGTAAGCAATTTCTTTAACAAAATCGAAAATTTGTAAAACTCTTCCATGTAAAGACAAAATCTTCATATCACATCTTTGAAGGGTACTGAACTTAAATAATAAATTTGATAGTTTTTCGTTTTTGAGTAATGCTGTTCACAGGCATAGAGGCAACAGAAAGACCAGATATATCCCCCCCCCCCCACACACACACACACATTGACCTTTTTCTTTAATATTTATAGTTAGTCAGTAAGTCTCACGACGTGTTTTTCGGTGAAATCTTGGTATCGAATTTCTGAGTGGAATGCAGCATACTACACGCTGTGTTTTTTATTCGGGGAGTCTCAAAACATATACGAGGCCATCCAGAAAGTGGTAGATGATTTGTCATAACTTTGTTGATAACGCATTATTTATTGTCACGTGGTAATGTTTTTTCAACGCAACTGTTGTACTCTTTCACCCTAAAGATCTGAATCAAGAAGTCATTGCCACTTTGAGGACTCCATGGTTTCTTGTGAATGCACTTCAGCCTTGCGTTGTCACATTTGGGGTGACTCCTCGATATTTACAGAGAAAATATCAGTTGAGAAGAAGTAATAGCTGTTTAAGTAATGTCAATATATCCTTCTTTATTCTTAGTGATCAATATATATACTAAGAAAACGCAATAAAGAGAAAACAACAACAAAATGAACATATAAAAGAGAGGAAAAGAAAGAGGTGCTTTCCTTTGGTTTGATGCTATTGCCCTCTTTTCATTGTATGTCATCTTGTTCGTTTTATTTATATAAATCATCGCAAACTTTCGCTAGGGAAAGAAACCCGCTGGTTAAAAACGTTGAGAAACTACAAATTAAGGTGAGTGTCCGAGCATAGGAATGTGGGACGTTAACATCGACTTATTTAATACCCTATGTTAGTATCGCTTGAATGTCACAGAAATTTTGTAATCATTGTAATTATATAAATCCTTTTGTGTTATTTATATTAATGCACCTTAAATAACTATATGAAAATAAATAAAATAATTATGAAGAAATATTTTGTCTGGTTTATGTGCTTTTATTATAGTAAAATAATGCTGTTTGAAATGTTTTTAATGTATCAACCATGTGATTATATCGCTTTTGCATGAGTACAAGCATAATAGCGGTTTGTGATTAACTGACAGTTTTATTACACCATGATCAATGTTAGATAGTAGATTATCTAATAATATGTGAACTCGCTGTTATTTTGTGGGTTCATGAAAGCCTAAGTAGGGAATTATTTTTCTTATATTGACGATGTTCAGCTATTACGACAATCACTGAAAAAGTTTGTGCGCATTACATGAAATGAAATAATTAATCCTGTGATATGGAGGGAATTTCGAATTTCTAGCTAGATAGTAATTTTTGTTTTGTGTCATAAGTTACCCATGCCAAGTTTGGTCGAAAGATAATGAAGTAGAAGCCTATAAAGAACTTACATACATACAGAAAACATAACCCTATAGCAGAGGAGACCCTTAACATACTCAAAGTGCTACTATACTTCAGTTGGGTGAAAGTCCATTAGGGTATTACCGGAAACGAGGTAGCAGATCATTTAGCAAAAGAAGCCACAGAAGATAATGAATTACAGATTATACAAAACAAGCCTTAGGAAACTTCCCATAACACCGAGATTCACGGAAATAGTTGCAGGACTTGGAAAAATCAAAGCCTACCTACACAGGCTTCACCTCACAGACAATCCATACTGTACATGTAATAACCCACAACAAACAGTGAATCATCTTATATTACGAATGTGGTGATCCTAGACATCAAAGACGTAAATTAATTGAAGAGAGTACATGAATGGTGGAAACTGGACAGTGACAAATCAGAATTTTATAAATAATCACTTGAAAGCATTTTAAACGTGCCTATTCAATTAATTTGTAAACTATAACATATACCTACCTACCTTAGAGTTTTATCACTTACATATTGTAAAATAAGTCAATGTTTAATAGGATGTTAGTATACTTAAAATCATTAAGAATTAATTTTATTTTTAATATATTAGAATATGTATTCAAATTATATTAATGGCATTTAATGCATTAATATTATTTTGTAATGCTAAATAATGTTAATGTTAAATAAAAAACTATCTGATGTTCCATTCATAACTTTATCTAGCTATTCATATACAAACTATTCTTACAAAAGCTTATTATTTTACCTACATCATGCTAATAGAGATATACATCAGCAGAGTTGGTCTTAATAATTGATTTATTGTAAGTAAGGGAAATAAGGCAATGCATTAGGCTGAAGTGATAGTCATTAAAAGCTGGTTGCTATGTGAAACCATTGAGGCTCGGTTCGCTGTGCATGATGCCGTTTGAGAAAAGTAACATACTTTAAAACTGAAACCAATAACAAGGAATATTTCCAAAGCGATCAACTCTACAATAAAAACGTATATGACATAAATAATGTGATTTTTAACGAGATCTAATTGTTTGTGTAGTAAGTTTTTGTTTATCTCTTACGGTTTAACCGTTATGCAAAATTCTGCAAAACTCATCCAGAATAAAGAGGTATTCAGAAGCTACTCCCATAAAATTCAAAATATGCATTTTATTAGTGATGTAAATATCTTTAATGTTCGGTATTTTAATCAAAATCCTTAAGAATCATTTTTAAGAAAATCAAAAATTTCGAAAAATGTTCCATATAAAGGGTAGTTAGCTGGTGTTGGGGGATTTTCTTGTAAATCTTCGCGTCGCATCCCTGGAAGATACTTAAACACCAAGTCTTTTTGTTTTTGAGCTATGCTGACGACAGTTACGAAATCAGATACACGCAAAGACCTTTTCCTAAAAATGATTTTTTCGGGCTAATGGGACCTCAAAACACACATTTTCGGCATTGAATTTTTAGTGGAATACGATACCTTCTCTATCCACTATGTACATTATATTACATACATATACAGCTACATACTTTTATATATTCGTTTCGTAATCGGCTTAGCCTCCCCGTAATTGTAGGAATGACACACCCCTAAGACTTACAAGCCAATATCTAGGGTCAGAATGGCACAGAATGGAGTACCTGTTACGAAGCGTTGGCCGTAGACAGGTGTGAACACGTGGAAGTGGAAGATATGAAATGTAAGCGAAATTGATGATAAGAATGGTGATGATGGAGCAAATGGTGGAATGAGTGATGGGGGAAACCGCCCAGACGCGGCTTCGTCCACCACAAATCCCACATGCGGGCGCTTGGGATCGAGCCCGGGTTGCCTAGATGGGAGGCGAGCGGTCTAACCATTCAGCCACGGCACTTTTATGTTATGATTCCCAATGTTTTCATATGCAGGAAAGCAATACTGAAATTTTCTGTTGAATTTGGGTCGTATAGTACTGACTTCGTTCAGTTGTATTGAGTATCTTTCTAACAGTTTATATTTTACACTCTGTCTCGTGATCTAGAAACAGAAGCGGAAGAGAAAATATCGGCGACAGTATTCGTAATGATGGACGTATCTACTTCATTTCACAGCACAAAGAAGAAACGGCTCTGGCAGCAAACGGGAGAGAAATGCACGGCTGATGGAAAGACCCCATAAAGAGAGAATGGCATGATGGGATTAATTTTTAGCCCCTTGTGATCCGAGGCGTCCATGAAGGGCCCTTTTTTTATTTTCTTCTTCTTGATCCAACGCTGTCGTGAACTTCAGATATTGCCAAAGGCAAGCGAGAAGAATTGAACCAGTTAAAATTTAGTATGGCCGACGCGGAATGCATTGCAATAGCTGTCGTTCAGCACTGAAGAATGGTCCGAGAGGAAGAGGGAGGATGAGCACAAGGAAGGTTGTATGTAGTAAAGTGGGACAAGAAGGAGGAGGGAAGTGCTGCGGATCCAAATTGTAAAGGCGAAGGGAGAGGATTAAATTCGTGAGGCCATGAAACATGAAAAGTTCTATAAATTGGAAAAAAGGTGAGCGTGAACGCGTATGTCGCATGCTGTAGTGCTATGTTCACTCCTCTCTTCTCCTGGACATGATCTTTACTGCCGCTCCTGTTTCCTCGCGTTCGTCCGTAAAGCGCATATGACACGAAGCGTATTCGGTCGCTGTGTCTTAGGCCTATATCACATTTCTGTGTATGATAAAACATTTTACAGTGTAATATAGCATCTTTGAGCATATCTAAGTGTGACATACTTCTGTGATAAAAGTTAAACATACCAGCACACCTTTGATCACATCTGTGATTAAAAAATCAGATGTGCACCATTCACATGACTTTCTCAACATCCCTGTAAGAAATTATTGTTAATAAGCATATTCTTTGCTAATCGAGATGAACATCAGCAGAAGCGGTCTTATTATTAGTTCCTTATAAGTAGAAGGGAAAAAAGGGAATACACTAGGCTAAACCGACTGTCAAATGTTTTAAAATGTGGTTGCTATAGTATAGAAATCCGATTCTTTGCGTGGTCACGTATTAAGTATTACGTATTTTAAAACTGAAATCAATAGCAAGGAATATCTTAAAAACGGTCAACTCCAGGTAAAAATGCATTTAACATAAATTGTGTGTTTTATCGAGCTCTACATTTGTTGTGCAATAAATTTTTGTCTATCTCTTACGGTTTATCAGTTATGCAAAATTCCGCAAAATTCATTCAGAATAAAGAGGTCTTTACCGGCTATTTCAAAGAAAATTCAAGATATGTATTTTATTGATCATGTAAATATCTTTAATATACGATATTTTAATCAAAATCGTTACAGCCATTTTTGATAAACTCAAAATTTTCGAACATTTTTTCATCTAAAGGGTTGTTGGGGGTAGGAGAATTCTCTTGAAAATCTTCGTGTCGCATCCTTGGAAGATACTAAACTTAAATACCAAGATTGGTATTTAACGGACTTTTCGTTTTTGAGCCATACTGTCCACAGACACACATGGATCTTTTTCTAGAAATGCTTTTTTGGATTCACGGGGTCCCAAACATGTATTTCCAGTGAAATTTCTGTATGGAATTTTTGAGTGCAATACAATACCTTCTCTATACACTATGTATATAGAACGTGTAGAGAAAGTAAAAATAAAATGGCAGACATTGCGCACGTTCAGTAGCTACAGACAAACCGCAATTTTCTATTATGAAGCACATGAAATGGACAATTCAAAACATCCCTATTACAAAAACAAATAAAAAAAAAAGACTGGAATTATACAAAAGCACGACAGAAACCATTATGAAGTACATAAAGATGTACGGATATTGATGGGTGGCAAAATGTAATGCATTGGGAAGCTGATATTTAGAAGAACAAAATGAAAGTTATTATGACGCCATTAAATACCATTTTTGCTGCTGACTTTATTATTCATACTCTCAAATGTGGTATTAATTAACATTGTTTGAGAAATGGACTTATTGAGGTTGTTTTAGGTTAGGTTATACGAAAATGCTGCAAATGAATGTAATTGAAACTTAAAGTAAAGTTACTTATAAATATTCAATATAATGACACAAATAACATTCCAAATAATTTCATATTCCCAAGGTCTGGGTTCAAACCGGAGGACGATGGCTTTTTTCAGGCGTAAAAATCCTTAGAATGGTTTCCTTTGGAAGGGAAGTAAAGCATTGGTCCCCTGTGGTAAATTTACTGATAAAAGAGGCCTCTGAGAAAAATGAGACGCTGAAAACCACAGCAGTTAAAAAGCGACCATAAATAAAACTCCATTTTTATGTTCATTCTAAACAGAACAAAATTGTGATGGTGATAAATATTGGATACGCTTTTTAAATTTTTAATAAAAGATTTGATAAAAGTTTTGACATAGCGTAATATACTCGACAGCTTTAATGTGATACAAAATGTGATCATAGGTTTTTATCACATTCTGTAACAAAGAAATATGATAGTGTAATATAGGCACATGAAACACATGACACATAGTAGCGCTACAAATTTCTAATGGTAAAACACTGAATGTTTCTATTTTAGGACTGTTGGGCCTATGTAATATTACAAATAATTCCTGCTGTATTTCACATGGCACTCTCTGGCCACTCTTATACAAACTATTCTCACGAAACCTTATTCATGATATGCACATGTTAATTGTGATTCAAGGTGTGTGGAAATGATTTTATTGCACAATTCGTTCAGCAGAGTTAAGTAAAGTAGAGCACTCTGGTGCATTTATTTGTTTCAGTGGTTTTGGACATTTTACATTTTCAGACCCATATATTCCATGAGGCAAAACACCGTATTTGCTTATTTTATACACTGTAGACCGAGCCTGTTTCACTATATATATATATATATATATTTAATCAGTATCAACATCAATGAAACTCTATAAGGTTATACGTCTGTGCCTACTCTTCTAAATGGCACTAAAATGGATAAAATAAAAATGAAACAATAAGATCAGGTTTAAAAATATTTTCAGTTAATGATAAGATAAAATAAAATAGAATGAAATGGAAGAATGATTATGGATTATAAAAATATGATGTGTTCCATTCACATAACTTTCTCTACCTGTTCTGCAAACTAACTATACCTACGATTATTTTATATACTAAATTAGGTAAACATTAGCAGAAGTTTCCTTATTATTTGCTTTCTTAATCAAAGGGGAAATAAGGAGATATACTTGGCGATATCCATCGTCAAATATTTTAAAACCTTATCGCTATGTGAGCAATTGAAGTTTGAGTCGTTTTCGTAACCAACAGTTAAAAAAAAGGGGGCGAAAAGAAAGAAAAAGAGAGAGAATGAAATGAATTATGACTTTCTGTTTTGAGAAAAAGTACATGGTTTAACATTGAAACCAATAGTAAGGAATATATCGGAAACGGTTAACTCTACTAAAATGTATATAATATAAGTTGTGTGTTTTAACGAGGTCTACAGTTTTTGTGTATTAAGCTTTTGTTTATCTTACGGTTTAACAGTTAGGCAAAGTTCATATAGAATGAAGAGGTCTTCAGAAGTCATTTGCAAAAAATTCAAGGTAAGCATTTTATTTGTGATGTAAATATCTTAAAAAGATGGTATTTTAATCAAAATTGTTTGAGTCATTTTTGAAAAAAAAATTCAATTTTTTTTTTCAATGAAAGGGTAATTTGGGGTAGAGGGATTTTCTTGAAAATTTTCCATGTCGCATCCGCAGCAGATACTGAACTTGAATACTAAATCTGGGATTTAATGGTCTTTTTCAGCTATGTTATCGACAAACACACACATGGACATTTTTTTAAATTTTTGGATATATGTATTTTTTTTTTTTTTTTTTGTGGAATAGAATATCTTACCTACTAAGCGTAAACATAGTAGATGTAGAAACGTACAATAAACTGAAGTATCGCGATTGGAAAAGAGAGCTTTGGTTAGACGTAATAGAAGATAGAGACTGGAACAGGTGGATATAAAATCTAATATTTGAAAGAAGAAGAATTATTATCACTCACACAGGGCTTTAAACTTAATGATATTTGATAATAATGAGGGAAAAAAACACAATCAGGCAACAAAAAGCGTCCAGACAAAACAGAAGAAGAGCGAATTTGTATACATGCACGCGCTATTGTTTACAAACCAAACTCAGTATCCTGAGGCACCAACCTTCCCCCTTTCCCCTTGTCAGTCTTCCGTACTGCGATCTGAGCTGGATCAGCTTTTGTAAAAATATACCAATCCTATTCCCCTTTCCCAGCCCCCTTGGCTTGTAACCCTTTTCTTGAGTAACAAAGGAATCTGGTAGATACCTTCTACTCGAATTACAATGTGCTAATATATTAATAGAAGTTTCTTTCTCTCTCAACCAGGAACAGATGTTTGAGTCTTATTGGTTAACAAATTTGATGCCTGCCGAGATCAAGATTTGGTTAAGATATGCAGAGCTTTGTTTGCTGACACTATTTCCCAACAAAATATATTTTTCTGCTAGATACTAGGGGCGTTCAATAAGTCCTTAGAAAATCCAAGAAACTACACCCGTTGCATCCAAAAAAGATGATATTTAGTAATCGTCGCCTCTTACTAGAAGGTAGTTAAAGTTTCAGCTATATCCATCACGTGGTTTCGTTGCCATAGGCTACTGAGTAAGCATTCCTGCGCTTATTCAGAAGGATGGAATAGAAAACGAGTTTCGTGCGGTGATTAAATACTTATATTTAAAAGGCTTAACACCGAAAGGGAAACAAGTTGGATGAAGTTCATGGTACCTCTGCTCCTGTGTTTGCAACAATTTACAATTGGATAAATAAATTTAAACGTGACCGTACATCCACAAATTGTGAACATATTTCCGCACTTCCTCCGAAATGATTGACAAATCCAGGACTGATCGACAAAACAAAGTTCGTGGAATAGTAGAGGCCACAGGCACATCACAAGGTACAGAGTTCTCAATTTTGCACCAAAAATTAGATCTGACAAAGGTCTCGGCAAGATAGGTTCCGCGTTTGCTCTCATTGGAGAATAAACACAATCGTGTGATCGATTCGGAAGCTGATTTGGCACCTTTCTTTCACAATCCTGATGAGTTTCTGCGTCGATACGTAACTGTGGGGGAAACATGGTACAGATAAAAGTACAGTGGGTTTTTAAAGATGAAGCGGCTCTGAAGAAGACAAAGGTGGTGAAATCTACAGACAAGGTGATGACCTCAGGTTTTTTTTGTTTTTTTTTTGTTTTTTTTTTTTTAAGATGCTCGCGAAATCATCTACATTAATTACTTTCAGAAAGGCAGAACATAAATGGGCAATATTATTCTTCGTTGTTACACCGGTTGAACAGAGAAATTAAGAAAAAACGCCCTCATTTCACAAAGAAAAAGATTCCTTTCCATCAAGACAGTCCATGGGTGCACACCTATAGAACTAAGTTCGAATTACTATAACATCCAGATTTGGTCCCTATTAACTTTTTCTTTATTTCCAAACTTGAAAAGGTGGCTCGGCGGAAATTGATCACGAGTAGCAAAGAGATCATCTCCCAAACATACCTATTTTGAGGATATTTCGAAATCCTACTTTTTGGAAAGCTTAAAACAGTTGGAGAAAAATGTATCGAGCTAAAAGGAGATTATGTTGAAAAACAATATCGTAAGTAATATAACGAGAGCTCCAATTTATCTAGAGAAAAGTTGTAGCTCGGGTTGCATTTAATAAGGTTATTTCGTGAATAAAATAACAATTATTAGCCTATATGGATAGGAAGTATAATATTCCTAAAATCCCATTTGTCTTGACGTATATTTGCACCGAAATCATTGCAACTGCTTACAGAATCCGTTGAACTGGTTCCATATACACTCTCTTGCTTTTAGTGTTCTGCGGCTTTGAGCTTTCAATTAATATGTCTTTCCCTAAAACGTTTTGGAACTTCTGCCATTATGTACGGGAATATTACTGCACACTGATACTATTATTATGAGACAAGCATTAGTTCAGAGAGAAAACAAATGCACGTGGGTGCGATAAAGTTAGAAAAACAATTGTACGTGGGTGTGATAAAATAATTAAAACGCAGAGATAATGAGTTCCGATTGGTTGGAGTTTTATGCGCCAATGTGGATTGGTCACTTCCTACAATTGCATGTCATGAACGAAATAGTCAAAAATAATTTGTTTTTCTAATTTTTTTTTCTAAGGGCTAATTGAAAGCCCCTCGTATAAGAGGAATATTCACAGAAAATTCAACATAAACATTTCATTTGTTATCAAACTATCTTAAATGTATGGTATCTTAGTTAATAAGAATCATTAGAGTTATTTTCAGGTAATTAACAATAATGAACTTTCTCCATGCAAAGATTAGTTTGACACGAAAAGAGGGAATATCTTAAAATTCTTAGTGTCGCTTGCTTGGAAGATGCTCAACTTAAATACAAAGTTTGGTATTTATCTAACTTTTCGTTTTTGCGTTATGGTATTCAAAGACAGACATATGCATACATGCGCACGTAAATGCACACACCACCTGAATCTTCTTCAAAAATGTTTTACTTTTAATCTGGCAGTGTCAAAACGTGTATTTCCGCTGAAATCTTGGAAACGAATTTTTGGAAAGCAATAGAAACTTCCTATACGTCATACGCATTTATGGGCATTATAATAGAAAAGTTAAAAATGTGGAGATGTATAGGCTATGTGACTTAAAAGCAGACATTATATCAACGTAAAACTTCCATTCTCAAAAAGGATTCATCTTCTAATTTCTTTTTCACTCGTAGAAGGTAGAGAAGATATAGAATTTCAGAAAAAAATTGATACAGAGAATTCACTGGAAATGAATAAGACCCATCATTTAAAAAAATACATTTTATAAAATTTCCCCTAGGTGTGTATGTCTTTGTTTCTGCATATTTACTAGGTTCTTAAAACTGGCAGGAGGGGGGGGGGACCAAATTTAGGCCTGGAACATTTCCTTCTCAAATGTCTCATTTATTCCTTCACTCGTTTTCCTTGTAGCATTTGAACAATAGAATATATTTCTCAATTATTGTCCTTTTCCAATTGTCACTTCATTTCTTATACTCGTATCACCAGTGCTGACATCTGTAGTATCGTAACGTAAGGGTGAGTGTTATGCAGAACAGAAACATGTCACAATACAGCATTGTATTTATTATGTTATAATTTCTCAAAACTCATAGAAAGGGCGGCTTATGTGTGTAAAACGTTTTATGCCACAAAAGGAAACCGTAGTGCATGTTTACTGGCTGTAACTCTAATACTAAATTACTGCGCTTAAAAATGGCAGTACTCTTATCTCAAACAATACCATAGTGCGCCTATAAAACATAAACACTATTTTGTATTCTACTACGCTCCACTTAAGCATTATAATTTTTAATTATTATGTAATGAGAACATTTAGGATAGCAATTCTTTAAAATATCTTTTATAACTTTGTTTATAGTGAGTTAAACATATTATTTGTAATATACTGGTGAACATTTAAGATGACTCACTGAGTGTGCAACAGAATCCCATTGAAAATGGCTCTGACCTAGGACCAAAATCCGGATTTGGAAGTCGAACTACAACTGTATGAGTGAGTAATCTTAAATTTGCACCATCATATTACAAATAATATAGCAAGTTTTGTTTAGTGTATTTAACCTAATTGTAGAGCCTTCCAAACACAAATCTTTTAAGCTTGATCATTGTTATATCAAATGTTTATTTCATGGAGTAAATGAATGAATGGTAATTCTGCTTTCAAAGTAATGTGATTTCGACATGTTATGTAATTACTGAAGTATCATTTTCTTATAGGTATATCATTTCTGATCTCGCCTATGGTGTGCCATATCATAAGGAAAAGCATAACCTGAGATTAGATTTTCCATTACTCTTTTATACGGTATACTTATAGATGCATATGAAGCCTCCACCATTTGAAGTGCTATACAAAATGTCTTCTAATACAATGGTTCCTCTTAAATACAGTCCGCAAATTGCGCGTATTCGTCCTTCGCTCAAACTATTACACTGGACTATCGATTTCCTAACAGATTTCTCAAAATAGTTTATAATATGCCAAATTTTTTAAACTTTAAGAATTCTGTTTTACATTTATCGTAATTGAATTTAGAATTTAGGTAAATAAAACTTAAATACTATTGGAGATTTCCCGCCTAAAGCACCCCGTTACTTACTGAGTGATTTGTAACCCTTTTGCAAGTTGTACTGAAAGTGGTATCTATCTTCGTTGAGACATTCCTGGATTCTTCGGATGGAATTTCCTTCACATGCATAAATTTTACTTGAAAAATGTAATAATTTTTGTTCGTATATTGTTATTACGTGAATTTATGGTATGAGGTTTTTGCATATGTATCATAAATTAAAATTCTTTTTCAAACGAGAATTTTAGTTGGACATTTAAGTGGACTAATAAGAATAATCTAAAATAATTCACACACAACACCGATATCTTGAATGAACTTCCGTTTTTGAGATGCACAGTGAACAAACTCTAGATTTTACAGTACAACTTCAGTCTTTACAGTACAAAAAGAAGGCAACAACTGACAGATAACCAGCGACGATCTCCTCAGTCCTTTTGAGTGATTGTTATAGACATACCGAGGTCACTGCACTATAAGCGAACTACGCATATACGAGATATGTGGGCCGGCTACAAATGAAACGTAAGTTATCATTAGAAGATATTTACACATAACTTTACTCTCCCCGTGTGGAGGACTTACACGTGGGTTAGAACGAAGGTCACAACCATTTCAAAAAGGGGTCAAAAATGATGAACTTAATATGAGTGATCGGCCCATAGCCAAGCATGAGAGTGAGGATGTAGATGATAGGTATAAAATGAAGGCTAAATGATGATATGATGGAGCGTTTGGTAGAATGAATGCCAAGGAAAACTGGAGAACCCGGAGAAAATCCGCCAATCCACATGCAGTCCCCTGGGATTGCACCTGGACCATCTAGGTGAGAAGCGAGCGGTCTAATCACTCAGCTACGACGCCGTTCCATTTACAAATTTCAAGTTAAAATATCTTTAATAGATACTAAATGTTTCTGATATAAAATCATCGTACATCACTAATAATAAAAATTAATTCTACAAATTATAATCATGGGAGGGGGCAACATTGCAGATTCTAATTCAACAATCTCACACGAAACAGAGATTTAGGTGACAATATTCTGAATATGTAAAACTTGAAAGCATATATAAAGCAGTTTACTCACTCCCTACACATGTTCTGACTTCTCTTCCTTGTAAATTTCTTCACAAAAAAGAAGTATCACTCAAACTATTTACTTGCACCAACTCTACTAACTTAAACAGATTCTAATTTACTAATGTGAAAAATTTAGTCAGTGAGAATTTTGGTAAATTATCTATCAATATTTATTATATAATATGTTAAAAGATAAAATTATTGGTAAATAAAATGTATAAATATTGTTTAATAACTGTTTCATAACTGCCGATGTTTTTCCATGCGATCGTGAGAAACAACTGAACGTCGACAGGTTCAAAAGAATGACAAAGTATTGAACAGGCCCGCCTTTATGGTGTGAGAGTAGCGCGTCTGCCTCACATGAAACCGAGATCGAATCTCGGTTAGCGTGAATTATCCGGACAAGTTTATTTATAATGTAAATGTCTTTAATTCTAATAGTTTAATTAAAATTATTAGACCCAGATCAAAGAAAACAAAATTTACAAAAGAAATGTCCATATTAAGATAACTGAGGGTGTGAGTTCTGAAAAATCCCCTTGTTGCATTTTTGGAAGATACTGAACTTCAATATCAAGTTTATTACTTATCCGATTTCTCTATCTTGAACGATGCTAGTTACATGCAAACTATCTTACAAAAAAAAAAAAAATATATATATATATATATATATATATATATATATATCGATTTTTTTTTTATGAATTGTAGTACCTTCTACCTAATATGCATGTGGTAGAAAAATAAACATTTAGTAAAAATATCGCTGCATTTTGAAGCACACAGTGTTTTATACAGATAACTATGAAAAATTCGGTCCGGCAACAAAAATACATGAATAATTTCTAAAAATAAACATTTCCTGTGTTTGTTGCTTTTCTTTTTAAGTTAGGCGCTATCCTTCTGAATTCAAGGTCGCGGGGTTCTGAAGGTTTTTAAGTGTGCTTAAAAGTGAACTCCTGCGGAACGAAATTCCGGCACGTCGGCGAGGCTGGTGTGATCCTGGCAATTTACAGAGTTGTTAACAAACAAAATAATTATTCTAACCCTTATTATTTTGTAAAAATGAATGTTTGGCGTTATGAAATGCTATTGTACCATGGGAGTATTGCGATTTCTTTTGCTTCTATAGCAACCAGGTTACACGTAGGATTTCTAACATGTCCAATAACAATATCGGGAAGTAGTAGAAATTAGTCACATCGTCCAAAAAGGTTGTTGTACGATTTTAAATGGCTGTACAGCTCAAAGCAAGAGGGGCAGAGCTAAATGTTGATTATGTTAATGTATGGATGTGTAAGGCGTAAATTTTAGATTTTTTGAATGACTGTAATAAAAAATTCACTCCCAGTGTCCCTTAACGGTTTCTTATCGGCGATGTCGCCCATTAATTCAATAGAATTTCAATAATTTGTAGTGGCAACAAAAGCTTGTAGTAGTTAATAACAATCGCACTAACTATAATTGAGATTTCTCTTCAACTCATTAAATAAAAAATCTGATGTGTTGCCTTCACATGACTTTCTCTACATCTCTGCAACAAATTATAGTCAGAAAGCTTAACCTTCCATTTCGTTCATGCTAATCGAGAATAAATTAGCAGAAATTGTCGTTATGCTTGCTTCCTAGTAATTAGAAACGGAAATAAATGAGTACACTAGGCTAAAGTGATAGTCAAATATTTTAAAAGATGTTTGTCATGTGATTGAAGTGCCTTTGTTTGTATAGCCAGGAGTTGACAAGTCCCGTTTGAGAAAAGTATAAGTATTTTAAGGCTGAAACCATTAATAACGAATATCTCAAAAACGTTGAACTCCATTAAAAAAAAGTTTTATAACATAAACTGTGTGTTTTAACGAGCTCTACAAATTTTGTATAGTACGTTTTTGTCTATCTCTTACGGTGTACCAATTATGTAAAATTCTGCAAAATTCATCGAGAATAAATGTCTTCAGAAGTTATTCCCTGAAAAGTCAAAAAATGAAATGGCGTTTTATTTATGTATGCTCTTTAAATAATATGATTATCATCCACCCATTCTAAATTGGGCGTGAAAGACCGCTTAATTTTGCTCAGAGGTCTCTCTATCAGGCTTGAAGTTCTTTTAAGTGCCGTAAATCTACGACACGGGACCAACGGCTAAAGATTTGAACCCAGAAAACTCAAGATATACAATTTGTTTGTCATGTAAATATTTTCCGTATACGATATTTTAATCAAAATCGTTAGAATTTCTAAATTTTTACCATGCAAAGAGTAGTTGAAAATCTTCGTGTCGCATTCTTGAAATACACCAAACTTAAATACCAAGTTTCGTATTTAACGTTCTTTTCGTTTTTAAGCTGTGCTGTCCACAGTCGCACACACATGGATTCAGGAGAACCAAAACATGTATTTCCGGTGAAAGTTCAGTATCGAATTTTTGGTATCACTATGTACATAGTATTTGTGGAGAAAGTAAAATTATTTTGCAGGTTACAAGCAATAACAGTAATAAAAGGCCAGAAGGTCAAACGTCCTTCAGCAGTGTGAATTTGTCAGAACTTCTAAAAGCCTAATTTCGGCCGCAGCCTAGGTCTGGTCTCACGTCTTCTAGAACAAGACGCCTGCTCATGAAACGTAACGAAGTCCAAAGATAACACTTTGCGCACTACTTGCTTTTTGCAAGACTTACAGAGGGGAACGGGATCAAATCCATGCTTGGGAGCCAACACTTGTTTACTTTGAAATCAGAGTAACTAAAGCAACACAACATGTGACAGCTGCGTGCACAGCAAAGCAACAAGCTGCACTTTTGTGGAAACTGCGTATTTAGAACATCATTTCCTGCAACTTAAACATCACTAAAAATATGGAATGCCGTAATATTCACAAAATTAGAAATAAAACTAATCTGATATGTTCCATTCAAATAACTTTCTCTACGTTTCTTTATTTCATTCTAATCGCGAAAAAAATAGCAGAAATAGTCTTATTACTTGCTTCCTTGTAATTAGAAGGGAAATAGGGAGTACCATACGCTAAAGTCATAGTCAAAAGCTGATTGCTCTGTGACTGAAGTTCTTTTGTTTGTATGGACACGTGTTGACAAATTCCTGTATGAGAAAATTATGTTTTTTCCAAGCTGAAACCAAAAACAAGGAATATCTAAAAAACTATTAACTCCAGGAAAAAAATATATATGTAACATAAATTGAGTATTTTAAAGGGCTCTACATTTTTTGTGTGGTAAATTTTTGTCCATTTGTTACGGTTTAGCAGTTATGCAAAAGTCTGTAAAATTGATCCAGAATAAAGTACTCTTCAGAGGCTATTTCCAGAAAATTCAAAGTATACATTTTCTTTGTTAAGCAAATATATTTAAAATATGATATTTTAATCAAAATTGTTAGAACCATTTTTGAGGAAATCAAAATTTTCGGAAAAAGTTCCATGTAACGGGTAGTTGCGGGTAGGGGTATTTTCTTGAAAAGCTTCGTGTCGCATTCTTGGAAGATACAAATCTAAATACCAAGTTTGGTTTTTAACGGACTTTTGGTTTTTGAGCTATGCTGCCCACAAATACACACACATGCACGCACATACACACACAGACAGTCAGACACACGGACATTTTTCTAAAAATGTTTTATTGGATTCAGGGGGTCTCAAAACATGTATTTTCGGTGAAATCTCGTTATCGAATTTTGGGTGCATTACAATACCTTCTCTATACTCTATGTACGTAGTACGTGTAGAGAAAGTACTAATGAAATACAGGACAAACATGAAATAAAAAATCTGATGTGGTCAATTGACATGATTTTCTCTACACTTCTGTAACAAATTATTGTCATAAGCTTATTCTTCTATCTATTTAATGCTAAACAGTCTTATTATTTAGTTCCTTTATAAGTAGGAGGGAAATAAGGGAATATACTAGGCTAAACCGACAGTCAAATGTTTTAAAATGTGGTTTCTATGGGATTGAAATCCGTTTCTTTGCTTTGACAAGTTCTCGGATGAGAAAAGTTTAAGTATTTTAAAACTGAAATCAATAACAAGGAATATCCCGAAAACGGCTAACTCCACGAAAAAAGCATATGATATAAATTGTGTGTTTTAAAGTAATCTTAATTTTTTTGTAAGTTTTTGTCAATCTCCTACGGTTTATCAGTTACGCAAATTTCAGCAAAATTCATTCAGAATAAAGAGATCTGTAGAGACTATTCCCAGAAAATTCAAGATATACATTTTAATTGTCATATAATTATCTTTAATACACGGTATATTAATCAAAATCGATTGATTGATTGATTGTTCCCTTAGTTGGAACTAAATCCCTTGAGATTTCACTAAATAAGCTTATTCCTTTATTATGTGCATAATCTAAGAATAAAAATGAAAATGTATTTACTCACTTCGTGATTGAACTTGAATGATTGTATGATTGATTGATTTCTTAATTGGAATTAAATCCCTTGAGATTTAACTAAATAAGCTTATTCCTTTATTACTATGTATAGCCTAACAACAAAAATGGAAATGTATTTACTTGGCTAAGTGAATTCCGGATAAGAAAATCAGTAAATACAAACAATGCTCCACTTCTAACACTTTAATTATAACGTTTGTTTACTCAGCACCGCGGGACTGGACAGTTGTTTAACTTGTACATTTTCCAACTATTGTAAACGTAGCCGATAACCCACAAACCATGTTTTGCGGAGGAAATAAAAAATTGTTCTGTGCACACTGGGAGGTGGATCAACTATTGTGTACACTGAAAACTACATCGGCATTGTAGCCGACCTGTTTACCTACGCGAGATGTATGGGAAAGCTTCAAACAGACCACTGTCCATCCATTTCCCGAAGTGCCTCAGTGGTAATTGATTCCTTTGTGTCTATGACGCACAGGAAGACGTCCACATTGGCGCCCGTCTCCTCCCCCCCCCCCTCTCTCACTCACAATGTGTGTATGTCCAGCGACAAACACAACGCTCACTCTAATGGAGTTCTTAACAACAAGAGAAGAATCTCATTTCTCTCCTAGATGTCTCTTTCCTTTTCAACGAATAAGACAAGAGTGCCATAGCTTATCTCTTCAATTCAGCGTTGATAAACAGCAACAAAATTGTCAGCAAAATTTCACGAAAACATTAACACAGACAAAACCTAGATTCACGTGTTTCCCTACTTTTACTTTCTCTGAGATTATGTACAATTTAATAGTAGATAAAGAAGCTATTATATTCCACCCAAAATTTGATACCGAGATTTCATCGGAAATAAATGTTTTGAGAACCCTTGAATAAAAATCGGATGTATTACACTCACATTACTTTCTCTAGTTGCTCTACAAAGAAACTTCTTACAACAGTTGTTCTCCTTTCTACACCATGTTAATCGAAATAAATATTAGCAGAATGTTCTTATTACTTAGTTCCTTATAAGTAGAACTAAAGGAATGCTAAAGTAATAATCAAATGTTTTAAAAGCTGTTGATATACGATTGTCATTGCAAATCGCTTCTTTGCTTGGCCAGGAGTGGAACAAAAGAAAAACGGACGTTTCCTGTCTGAGAAAATATAAGTACTTTACAGTTGAAACCAATAATAAAGAATATCTCGGAAACGTTACCTCCACACATAAATTGTGTGTTTTGACGAGATCTACATTTTTTGTGCAGTACGTTTTTGTCTATCACTTACGGTTTAGCACCTAAGCAAAATTCGGCAAAATTCATCCAGAATAAAGAGGTCTGCAGAGGCTATTGTTAGAACATCCAAAATATACATTTTATTTGGGATGTAAATATCTTTAATATACAGAATTTTAATCAAAATCGTTAGAGCCACTTTTGAGGAAATCAACATTTTCGAAAAATGTTCATGTAAAAGGTAGTTTTTGGTAGAGGGATTTTATTTAAAATCTTCGTCGCGCATCCTTGGAAGACACCAAACCTAAATACCAAGTATAGTATTTAACGATCTTTTTGTTTTTGAGCTATGCTGCCCACATACTCACGCCTTTTTCTAAAAATGCTTTTTTCGGACTCAGGGGTCCCCAAAACATATATTTCCGATGAAATCTGGACATAAAATTTTGGGTGGAATAAATGCATTTTCTATTCACTATGTACATTGTATATGCGGGCTAGAGAAAGTAAAAAGGTGGATTTTAGAAAAAGTTCTATGTGTGTGGGGGGGGGGGGCAGGCAGCAGAACTCAAAACCGAATTGTCAGTTAAATACCGAACTTTATATTTAAGATCAGCACCTCCCAAGGATGGCACACGCAGATTTTCAAGAAAATTCCGTCACCCCAAGGAAAATTTTTCGAAAATTTCGATTTTTTCAAAAGTGGCTCTAACGGTTTTGATTAAAATTCCGTAGATATATTAAATATACTTATATGACAAACAAAATTATATCATGAATTTTCTGGGAATAGTCCTGAAGACCTCTTTTCTCTGGATGACTTTTAAATAACTAGTAAACCGTAAGTAAGAGATAGACATAAACTTAGTACACAACAAATGTAGATTCATTAAAATACATAATATATGTCATATATACTTTTTGTTGAATTAATCTTTCTTTTTTTTTTTACTCCAGGCCATGCAAATAAACTCAAGTTTCAATCGTTGCAACCAGTTTTTAAAGGATATTTGACTACCGCTTTAGCCTAGTGAATTCCTTGATTCTCTTTCAACTTATACGAAACTGAAAAATAACAGGAGCTTTGCTCATTTTATCTTAATTAGCATGAAGTAGATAGAAGAATGATCTTTTGTAAGAATAGTTCATTACAAATAACTAGAGAAATAATGTGATTGGAACAAACCATATTAGGTCACATATTATTTATATAAACATTTATTATTTCTCTCTCTCCGCTCTCGCTCTTCGTTTATCTGTGGTATACGGAAGTAATACATTCTAGCCAACTATTGTATATCGAAATTAATCCAAAATACATGTTCCGAGGTCTCCTGAATCCAAAAATAAACATGCTCACGTTCTCTGCTACATAAGTGGAGGAGATAAAGGAAGTGTTGCATTCTACCCAAAAGTTAGATACCGGCATTTCACTGGTACGATCGAATACGTTTGTAGGGTTACTTTCATGGATGTCCTAATTTTCCTAAGTAAGCTTTAATTTAAACCGTGCATAATTATTACTAACTATGCTAACTTTGCGGCATATGTTGATGCATATAGCAGAATAATAAATTACTTGTCATAATTACATAACCTTGGCACGTGTGACAAGGTTATGTCCTTGTTTCAAGGTTGATTTAATTATTACATAGGCTGTTAAGCTTTATAACGTAAATACATTATCTTCAGATGTTTTACCCAAAATAATGAGTCTACCGTACAAAAATCTGGTTTTAAGCTGAATGAAATAATCTTTTTCTAGCACAAAGACAAAATTAACGGCTTGCATAGGAAATTATCTAATTAGAATAAAATAATTATCAATAATAGATGTATTGAGCGAGTGAACCATTTTAACCACCTAGGATGTGAGGCTATGATAGAGGATCTGACTTTGACAATAAAATATATAAATTTCAGAGAGTATGCATAACAATCGAATATTCCGAAACAAAGTACATAAATAGACAAAACTAAAACCGTATTAAGTTGTAGCTGTACTTACTCTAACACATGGAAACGAAGCTTTGACTAAAAGATAGAAAAGCAACATACAGAATTCAGATTGAAATGTTTAAGGAGTGTAAAAGCATGTACAAAAGAGTCATGTTAGAAATGAAAGCATACGAGAAGAACTAGAACCTTTAACGTGAATGAAAAGTTGAAGCATTATAAAAAAATCTGATATGTTTCATTCACATGATTTTCTCTACATCCCTGTAACAAATTGTTATTAAAAGCCTTATTATTCTTCTACCTACGTCATGCTAATTGAGATAAAATTAGCAGAGATAAAGGCTAAACCGATAGTGAAATATTTTAAAAGCTGGTTGTTATGTAATTGAAATTCCTTTATTTGTATGGTCAGGAGTTGACAAATTCCCGCATGAGAAAAGGACAAGTATTTTAAAACTTAAACCCATAACAAGGAATATCTCAGAAACGGTCAACTCCAAGAACAAAGTGTTCAAAATAAATTTTGTGTTTCAACGAACTCTACATTTTTTGTGCAGTAAGTTTTTGTCTATCTATTACGGATTACCCGTTATGCAAGCTTCCGCAAAATTCATTGAGAATAAAGAGATATTTAGAGGCTATCCCCAGAAAATTCAAGATATACATTTTTTGTTATGTAAATATCTTTAATATACAATATTTTAATGAAAATCTTTAAAGGTCTTTTTTGAGAAACTCAAAAATTTCAAACTTTTTCTATGCAAATGATAGTTGGGGGTGGGGGGATTTTCTTGAAAATCTACTTGTCGCAGCTTTGTAAAATACTGAATTTAAATACCATGTTTGGTATTTAACAGATTTTTTTAGTTATGCTGCCCACAGACACACAGACATGCGCGTACATGGACGTTTTTCTTAATACATTTTTTATTCAGGAGTCTCAAATCATACATTTCCGGTGAAATCTCGGCGTCGAATCTTTGGATGGAATACAATAGGTGCCTTCTCTACATTCTGTCAAGAAAGTACCGGAATTGATCATTTAAAAATCCTGTTTAAAAGGGGATTCGAAATTATTGTCATCGCTAAGTTGGTACAACTTTCCTCTATACCCACGCAGAGTTTGATAGTCATCTGTCATCTAGTTTCTTTACAGTATGCCATTTTGTTAGTTCATCTCAAAGGTGATTTGCGATTTTACGATGGATATAAATATTGAACAAAGAATCTGTCCCAAATTTTGCATTGCAAATGGTATTTCGTGTGCCGAATCGCTGAAAATGTTACAGAGGGCTTACGGTGAATCGACTTTATCAAAAACACATGCATATAAGTGGTACTGCGCTTTCAAAAGTCGTCGAGATGTGGTGGAAGATTTGCCTCGCTCTGGTCGGCCATCAACAGTTTCAACTGAACTGAACATCGCTAAAGTGAAGAAAAGGTGTCTGAAAATCGTCTGAGAGAGATTGTCGCTGAACCTTCTGTGGCTCACAAATCGATTCGTACCATTTTAAACGATCGTTTGGGCATGACACGCGTTGCACCTCGGTTAGTTCCGAAAGAAAAGAACAAAACCTCAATCGCATAAGGATTGCTGAAGACATGCTAGAACGAGCCAGTTCCGACCCCACATTCATGAAACGCATTGTAACTGATGATGAGACGTAGGTTTACGAGTTTGACACTCAAACCAGCCAATAAGCTTCCGAATGGCGCCTTCCAACTGAACCGAAACCTAAAAGGGCACCTCAAGCTCGATCAAAACTGAAGGCCATGTTGACAGTTTTTTTTCGATTATCACAGTGTCGTGCACTCAGAGTTCTTGCCAGAAGGTCAGATGGTAAATAAAGACTATTATCTGAGCGTTGTGCGGCGTTTCAGAGAACAAATACGGCGAAAAAGGCTAGATTTGTGGAACGACAACTCACAGACTCTGCACCACGATAACGCACCAGCTCACAAGGCTATTATTGTGAACGAATTTATGGCCAAAAACTCAACAAATTTCATCGAACAACCACCGTATTCACCTGACCTGGCTCCTGCTGATTTCTTTCTCTTTCCAAAACTCAAGTTACCACTTCGAGGCACCCATTTCCAGTCGATAGAAGACATAAAGGAAAATTAGCGGCGACAATTGACATCGATTCCTTAAAGTGCCTACAAAAAATGTTTTGATGATTGGATTATTCGTTGGCATAAAGGTATAATTTCAGAAGGGTCCTACTTTCAAGGCAATAAAATAAAATTGGATGAATAATTCCTTCTTTTTGTTGTTGTTGTTTTATTGGCTAATTCCGGAACTTTCTTGATACAGTAGTACTGTTCACTCTCGATTATTCGTGTGCGGATTAGTCGTGCATCGAAAAAAAATGTATATTATTTTTCTCCAGGAAACAGCAATAAACCGAACAGCGAGCCGAGGGCAGCCCCAAGGTGTATTAAACGTGTATCTACTCTTACTAGAATTTAACCATGTTCTGATGGGAATGTGAGTATTGCACGATGACATTGGGGCAATAAAGACCCCCGCGCGACAAGAGAGTACCGCTTCCCCTCCTGGCCTCCCTTTTCCGCGTAAATCGAAAATAAGTTTTCTGTAAGCGTAACGAAGCAAATTAAAATAAATTTGTAAAAGAGATGCCGGAGAAATGAAAAAAAATGTAAACCTTAAAACAAGAATTGAAAGATTTGAGAGGTGAGAAAGTGTTGCAAAACCAAGTATTGATAATGGTAATGGAATATATATTGTTCGGGACATTAAAATGTATAAGCCGAAAATAGCGGATTTTGTCAGGAAATGCTATTCTATTTCTGGACCATCTGCAAGAAAATTGCATGAAGAGAACTGCTTTCGATTAATTAGATGAAAGTTTAGTTAAGTAATATAAGTTATTATGGAATTTATACGTATATGTTAAACACTTAATCCCTTTTAAAATTATGAATACAAAATATTTTAATAATAAATTATGACATTGTTTATCATTCGTGTAACTTAACATAAAGTGTAGTTAATGGTTCTGATGTGCACCTATGATGGTTACATAGTCGCACGATTCGACATACACCGGTTGACTTCTACCTTGAAGGTAGCGGAGGACCATTTCCAAGCCTGCACAGTTACACAATAATTCCTTTGGAGTCTCTGTAGGCATACATAAAAACATGATTTTATGGAACGAAATTTTCAGAAAAAAATACGTTCTACCAGCTGTCATAAATGCCTGCGAAAGTATTCACAAAGTTTGGAAGTATCTAAAAGCCTATGATGGTTTATAGTTCGAGTAGCCAAAGCTTCTGTAGAATGAAGAGGAGGAAACGTTGAACTTTAATGAGTTTTTAGCATAAGGAACATTTTAACAGTAGCTAATAGTTGATAGTTTCAAATAATATACCATTGTTAGTTAAGCGTTTTCAGTCATGTTTCTTTACTTTATATTTTTCCTTAGTTTGTGCAAGTATTATTCATACATTATGGCTATGAAATAGGACAAAATATGAAATATAGAAAATTAATATCAATAGCATATCATGTATTGCTACAAAGAAAAGTAGGTCTCCTAAATGCATTGTAGTTTTTCAGCTGTAGTAGCAGCAATTTCCTTGCGAGTCCTGTTTTTCATGTCTTCAAGGCTTTGTGGATATTTTTAATCTATTTGTCATTCAGATATTCCTGAGAAATCACTTCTCCATAGACAAATTTGGCGATCCGGGAGACCTGGAAATATTCCCATTATTAAAGAGTATGTGATTTTCAAAGATCTGACACACAGTGGCATGGGAGTTCTAGCGCAGCACGATATTTTCCGAATACAGATTTGCAACTCATAGGGAAGTACCTACTTGCAATTTATGAAGTGAAAAACTATCCGGACAGCCGATTATTGCCTTGTGCTTGACGTCACTGTAATTATAAAATAATTTCAGATCTTTTGGCACTGTGAACTATGGACAAAATCTCCAATATTTACCTTCTATGGGGACGTGTTATGCGTTATTCAGTGCTGCAGCCATATTCTAAAACTGTTCTCTAGATGAATGAAAATTGTCGTTTCAATGATACAGTCTGTAGGTTTTTTTTTTTTTTAGCGTTAGTAAAACCGTATTTTTGAGCAGTTAGTTCGATAATCTAAGGATAAAATTCAAAATTATTCTGTTTCAAGCTTGTTCGAAGCGATATGCTACATGATTTTCAGGGCAAAATGGCTTGAACTCGAAAATGTGTAAGCCTTGTGGTTTACGAACTGGTGTATTTCTGAACAGCTGGGTCGTTCCAGGAGGTGAAGGTGATGTTGAAAGAGGAAAGATTTCGAGCAAGGCTTCTCGTATATTTCTATGCTTTGTTTCAGAGAGCTGCCACAACAAATGAACGTCTTCATTCTGTGAGAGAAAAGGAAAGTTTTTATTTTGAGCTTTCCGGGAGCACTCAGATGTTTTGTACTTCTTCTTTGATACGGCTTTTCTTATTTTTCTTTCTTCCTTTCTGTTACTTTTTCTCTATTCCCTGACCTCTCATGTGCACGAAGCCGCTCGTTATCTAATTGGACGGTCAGCCAGGAAATTGAGAATGTGGGGGGAAGGTAATTTTATCGTGGAGAGTTCAGGATTCGGGTGGGAGTGCAGCTAGCTGTTATTTCAACTGCATCAGAGTAGAAATTGTAAGAAATGCTGTGCTGCTCCAACATGACCTGGAAGAAAGTTGGGGAACTTGGGTTGTTCGGTAATGATCGTAGTAATTGTGCTGAAATGCATGAAATGAATCTAAAATAAAAGAGCTGTCCCTAAATGGAGGGATCGTTTCCCTTAAAATACCGCACACTCTTTTTGAACGACTCATTCCACATGCTATCGCCGTTTTTAGCTCCGTGAGGTAATGCACGGACCTGGAAAATCATAGAGCACGCAAGAGCATTGTTATTTTATTAACTTGAATTGCAGCTCGCCCAGTTGAAGAACCTTATATCTTAATATCAGGATAGGGTGAACAAAGTGGCCTCTCCTTAAATTGCCCAAATAATTAATCTAATTTGACATTCACGTGAGCTTTTCGGCTCTTTCTTCTACAAACTTTTCTTACAAGAGCATATTCTTCTATGTAAATCTTGTTAATCTAGATAGATTTTCATTATGGTTGGCTGAGTCCAGCTAGTAAAGATTTTAAACTTTTTATAGTTTTAATATTGTTAATATTAAGTTACACATCTCCCTATGTGAAAGTACAGTGACTTATTTCTGACTCGTGGCCGGATTCTTCGCGACCCGCTGCTGCCACAAGATGCACTCTGACTTTTACTTTCTCTAGCCCGCATGTCAATGTACATGCTGTATTCCCTTCTACTTCTAAAGGAACTAAGTAACAATACCGTTTCTGCTAATGTCTTATCATTAAATAGACACAAGAATAAGCTTATTAACAATAATTTGTTACAGAGATGTGGAGAAAGTTATATGAATAGAGCACATCATATTTTTATTTGGGGGGATAGTGTTTAACACTATATCACTGGCGATGGCACTATTGATACATGAAATGAAGATGAAGCACCGGTGGTTTGTGATAGCGGGGTAAACCGGAGAATCCGGAGAAAAACCGCCCCTGCACCGCCTTGTCCACCACGGAACTCGCATGCGGTCGCTTAGGATCGAATTCGGGCCATCTAAGTGAGAGGCGAGTGTTGTAACCACGCAAGCTGCAGTTGGCGCATTTAAATATTCACAGACTCTGAACTCAAACGCATAGCCTGCCGGTAATTCAAGCGCATAGATTTACATGCATACAATAACCACCGCATACTTGGAAGAACTGAAAGACAATATCAAAAGAAAAATTACTGCAATTTCAGAAGAAGAATTAATGCTTGTGAGAGATGCGTGGCAGCGCAAGGACATAAGGTGTTGACCTTCTGTAATAAACGATGTGGTTGTACTAAGCACATATGCATGTAAATCTATGCGCTTGAACTGGCGACGCACTATGCTCTTGAGTTCATGGGATGTGCATATTCTATTTGGCCGGCAGCAGCTGTGGTCCTGCGCCAATAGCGGCTGAGAGGTAGCCGGCCACGAGTCAGAAATAAGGCATTGTATAAGTACGAGACCTAGTACGTTTGAAAAATAAAATATAAAAATAAAGGTATAAGAAGACACAGAAAGATAGTGCAGGATATAGACATAAGAAGGATGCAGTAGGCTAAAAGCGATAGTCAGGCTTCCACATAACATGCTATGTGATGGCTTTGAAATTCCATTCTCTATGCACGGCCATTAGAAGGAAACGAATACCGAATTTTCGAATATAAAAATTCAAACCGATAACAAGGAGTATATTCTAGGTCAGGCTGTTCCAAGACAATCATATGAGTCAGAGTACATGAATAACGCATTCACCAAACTTGGAGTTGAGCTAGAAAGGTAGCGTGGTAGCCAGCAGTAATAACAGAAACTTCAAATGGATCTATCCTAAGGTATCCTCAACAAAAAATCAAATTCATCTTTGCAATTATATCATTCTACGACTCCAATATTGTCATAAATACAGACTTTGGAAACTCTTTTTAATATTTTAGTAACTTGGTAGTTAAAACTAGAAGCTATTACCAATTTCGTTACGAGGACCAGCACTTTTCAACGGCGAAAGAATTATCAATATCAGTTTAAACAGAAGAAGAGAAAAACACTGTGTTCAATTTTAACCATTGAAATTTACCCAAGCAAATGGATGGGCAAACATGGAAAAGGTGCATTATCAGAGCAAATGGATCTCAAACCAATCACACTGTTTGCTACATGCCGCAGCAATATCTGCGTTACCTAGACTTTCCCTCCCTAATTCCTCCCCCAAACTGTTTCTTGCAGTAGAGAGCGAGCGGGAGAGCACGATTTGCTGGAGAAATAATGACTGGACCCTGCAGCCAACCGCGTCCTGTTCTGGCGAGGATGAGAAATTAATAATTCAGTAATTACTTTGCCCTGTGACCGCAAAGTGGATGGTCTAACAAACGGAATGATGGTCGTTCCTCAATGTCACTTGCAATGTTCTCTTTAAGGGCTTTTGCTCCGGATGCTACAGTGTTCATACTCAGAAGAATGCCACTATCACACAACGGTCTTCCCCAAAGGAGTCTCCATGTACAATAAACAGTTGTAAAGAATAGTTTCAGAACGAAATACAACTACTTCTTTAAATAATTAATTTAAATGCATAGAGAATGTAACAAATAAGACATATACGTGTATGTTTTATTCAGATCTTTACTAACGGAATTATAAACAAAATGGGACATTTTCATTTAAGAAAAGAAAGAAAATCGATACATCTAATCTTAATACATAAAATCCAATTCTGTTTGTATGTGGGCATGCCTGTATGCGTTATGGGCAGTATGCATGCATGTATGTATGTATGTATGTATGTATGTATGTATGTATGTATGTATGTATGTATGTATGTATGAATGTATGTATGTATGTATGTATGTATGTATGTATGTATGTATGTATGTATGTATGTATGTATGTATGTATGTATGTATGTATGTATGTATGTATGTATGTATGTATGTATGTATGTATGTATGTATGTATGTATGTATGTATGTATGTATGTATGTATGTATGTATGTATGTACGAGGGCCGTTCAGAAAGTAGCCTCCGATCGGTCACAGTGCGGGTAGTGGGGGGAGTAGCGACGCCATCTGTGCATTCACGCACTCAGCAGGTAAGTCGGCATCAAGCCGTGGTCGAGTGAAAGTCGTACCTGCGCTAGTTTAGTGTTTGTGGCCGTTTGAAATGTGTACTGCAATAGAAAACCCCGCCAAATGTGAAGTGCGTGCTGTTATAAGGTTTTTTACAGCCAAAGGATATTCTGCAGCAGTTATTCATCGTGAGCTTTGTGCCGTGTACGGACCAAGAGTTATGAGTGAAGGAGTTGTCCGTGAATGGGTACGTTTATTTAAAAGTGGACGAGAAAACGTTCATGATGAAGAGAGGAGTGGTAGACCATCATTGGTCACGGACGAACTCGTTCAGACAGTTGATGCAAAAGTTCGTGAAAACCGACGTTTCACAATGTCGGAGTTGTCTACTGATTTTCCACAGATTTCTAAGACTCTCTTGTACGAGATAGTGACAGCAAGATTGGGTTACCGTAAGTTCTGTGCACGATGGGTGCCCAAAATTCTTACCGACCACCACAAAACTCAAAGAATGGCCTCTGCATTAGACTTTCTGTCACATTATGAGGCCGAAGGTGAACCATTGTTAAACAGAATCGTGACCGGGGACGAAACCTGGATTAAATACGTGAACCCTGAGGCAAAAGAACAATCAAAGGTGTGGACACATTCAAATTCGCCCACCAAACCAATAAAAGCCCGGCAAGATTTTTCTGCCCGAAAATTGATGGCAACGGTGTTTTGGGATGCAAAAGGGGTGTTGTTGGTTGAATTCATGGAACGTGGGACGACCATTAATCAAGACGTGTACTGTGAAACACTAAAACAATTACGACGGGCTATACAGAACAAACGCCGTGGTATGCTGACTTCCGGTATCTTTTTTTGCACGATAACGCCCGTCCTCACTCTGCTCGCAGAACAACAGCCCTTCTTGAGTCCTTCAAGTGGGACGTTGTCAACCATCCACCTTACAGCCCAGATCTGGCGCCAAGCGATTATCACCTCTGCATGCATATGAAGAAATGGCTTGGGTCCCAGCGGTTTGATGACGACGAAGAGCTCAAAGATGCGGTCACAGGCTGGCTCCAGGCACAAGCGGGTGATTTTTATGCAGAAGGAATTTCAAAGCTTGTGAACAGATACGATAAGTGCCTCAATCGTTATGGAGACTATGCAGCAAAATAGTGCAAAGATGTAGTTGTAAGATGTATATATTAAAATATTTTTATTTAACTTGGTGAATTTCTTGCAATCAACCGGAGGCTACTTTCTGAACGGCCCTCGTATGTATGTATGTATGTATGTATGTATGTATGTATGTATGTATGTATGTATGTATGTATGTATGTATGTATGTATGTATGTATGTATGTATGTATGTATGTATGTATGTATGTATGTATGTATGTATGTATGTATGTATGTATGTATGTATGTATGTATGTATGTATGTATGTATGTATGTATGTATGTATGTATGTATGTATGTATGTATGTATGTATGTACGTATGTATGTATGTATCAGGGGCGTAGCGTCAATGGATGTGAGTGATGTATTACACATTCTAGGAGTTTTCCTTATTTTACTATTTTCTACTGCATTAATCTTATTGATATAGTCTTTGTTGAGAACAACGGTTCTTCCCTAAAATGCTGTTCAGTGTATCACGGTCATGGAAAAAGTTCAGGTAGTTGCAGTTTCTTCATGGCGCACGCCAGTCTGTCAGACGATGAGTGCTTGCATTGGATGTAATAAAGCAGAATACATATTGCTTGATAAGGTTAGGGTGGTTTAAAGCGAAAGTCTTCATTATTTTTCTTAACAGCGGAAGTTAATTTCTTTACTTCTATGAATTTAAGATTACAATATATACTTTTTGGATGGTGAATGTGAGTGAACGCATAAGGGAAAATACACGAAGTAAATGAGAGCAAAGTATGTAAATGGCTGAAGTGCATATCCCTGCAGCACCACGAGGGAACACGTGTTCCAGACAGAACGTTCCATTTTGCATAACCTAGGTGCATCGAATATGTAATTCGACTGTTGTGCAATCAGCAAACTAAGGGCGAGATAGTTTTACTTTTACTGTAAAAGAAAAGAAATTTAAAGCATGAGCCGAAAAATTCCCTAAATATAACATTAAAAATGTCTGAGATATTAATGGCAAAGCGTAGTGTATAAAAGTAAATAGTGACTCTGTGGCTGTATGATCCTAAATGTTTTTGTTGGTTATGTATTTTATTTTCTAAGGAAAAGTTGGATTGGACCATGAGCAGCAATGACGAGTTGAATAAAATACTGTAGCGTGTCATCCGTGTGTATGGGCGCTCTCACGTTCGCCCTGGTATGTGAATCAGCGGAGTTGGAGACCTTGGAATGTGTAAAAACAAGAAGTGCGACACGCTGGTAATCGGAGGCTTAACGCGACATGACTAGTACAGTTAGATTCTTCCAGAAGCTCCTGTTTCCACAAGCTTCCAGAAAATGTGATTTTCCAACTATAAAAGCAGGAAGAATTGTAAGTTAGAGAGTAGTAATTTGTGTAGTGAGTTGCAAAGAGTCGTGACTGATTGGAGTATTAGCGCGGAGTGGCGTGCAACTGTCATCTGTCTAAGTGTAGAAGCATCGAGTGATTTGTTTGCAGTAATGAATTAAAGACTTTATCTGTAACCAAAAGTTTAGTCAATAAACAAATTTCTTACAATACATATAAATTAGTAAAGAAATAATTATTTCGGTAAAACAAGCAATTTGTCAAAAAGAGCTAAACACGTTCGGTAAAACTGCGGAATTCAATTCGTTCTACAAAATATCAACTAAGGTAACTACGAACAAAATGACATGTAGGTAACATAGAAAATATCTAAACTGTTCATTTCATACGAACTGCTTGATTTGGGGGGGGGGAGGATAAGAGCTTGATTTTGAGACCACATTGAGAGTGCTGAATCGCCTAAAACAATTTGATTGAATAGCGAAAATATGATGTCTCTCAAAAACCATCTGGAAAATCCCACTTCATTCCGTGCTATCTCGTCTGATATATACAAACGATTTAATTTTCACAGCTGCTCGGTCATGAGCATCAATAGTAGAAAATAGGTTTTTGAAACACACTTTTATAACATTAAAAATCGCAATTGTCAAACCTATCTTCCGCAACGTAACAGCCTCCTTGAACGATTCATTGGTTTTACGGACGTTAGGCAGAACGCTGATAGAAAAGCTTATTCATTTTCGCAACATGCTTTAAATACTTTGATTGTTTGAATTAAAGCTTTCGCTCTCTTTTTCTTTTCTTTTTTCGCTCTTTCTGTCTTATAATTTTAAACATTAATCCTAGGAAGCCTAAGACGTGTCCATTGGACTCACTAGCACTTTCTGTGAGTTAAAACCATTGCTTGATTTAATATCACGATGAGATTGTCAGTATTCCTCAACAATGTTAAGATGGACCTTATGCCAACATTACAATGAATTGCAACGTACAGACCTGAGGTGCGTCTGTTGGACACACCACGCCTTTGATTTTCTCACAGTTGGCTCTCTTTATCATGTGTCTGGTGCAAACGTGTTCATTGTTGAGACTATCATTTAGTCAAACCTTCTTTGAAAGCAGATGTTTATTGCTGCAACAATGCATAAAGGCTTGAATGAGAAGGAACAGGAAGCGTATCTTCTTTCTCTTTTGAAACATGATGAAAATGACGATACTAGTGAAGATGGCAATTACAATATCTCGATTGATGTAAGTGAAAATGATCATATTAGCATTGCTAGTGAACACACATATGCAGAAAACAAAAGTGAAAATTAAATAAATATAGTACTAGTTAAACCTGGTGAAAACGATATCTACATGATTGGAGTAAAATCCCACCTCCTACTTCAAAGGCAAAGAAAGACAACATTATAAAATCTCCCCATTCCAAGGTTGTATTACCACCACAAATCCATTATCTATATATAACACAAAATTGTTTTGAGCTTTTCCTGTCATCCAATATTCTCTGTGGTGTTGTGAAGTTTATTAACCTGGAAGCCTAAACGGTTTACAAATTGAAAAACGAGATTTGGAAAATATGTGATAAAGTAGAAATGTGTGCTTTTATTGGACCTTGGTGTTGCTGTATTACGGAATCCAAGGTATGGGCCTCTAATATTCCTCTAACAATGAACAGAGACAGATTCAAGGAACTTCTGGTTTTTCTTCGCTTTGGTGACAAATCAACAAGAAGTGAACACCGCAAGAAAGACAAGCTTGCTCCAATCCGTAATGTTTGGGAAGGCATTTGCAGAACTCTTGCAAAACATATTACATGTAACAATCCTACTATAGATGAGTAGCTGGTGCCTTCCAGTGGGCCTTGTTCCTTCCGACAATATATGGCATCAAAGCCAGACAAATATGGCTTCAAAATAGTCTGGATTGTACATTCAAAATCGTTCTACCCTTTGAAGTGAAAAACAAACCTGATGCCATATAAAAATGACAAGTGGGCATGAATAACAGCAACAGCATCAAACCAGGCGAAGTGCTATTTACTCTTTCTCTCTTTTATATGTTTATTTTGTGTTTTCTCTTTCTTTCTATCTTTCTTTCTTGTGCTTTCTTAGTAGTTTAATATATGCTCGTTTCTGAGATTAATTAAACTAGATTTATCTCTTTCCAGCTGTGATTTTCTATGTAAATAGCCACAAATCACCCAAAATGTCATAACGCAAAAATCACAGTTGACCATCATTGCAAACTGGGACATTTGCATATCGCTGCGTAGACTGTTATGAAGTTAGTTTTTAAAGAAGGGTTTCTCGCAAATATATTTGAGCCAAACATTGCCATTGAATGTGATGCATATAATTGCAATGTGGAAAATGAGTCCTTAGATAGTGATTTAATAACAACCAATCTCTTTCCTTCGAACATCTTATGCTCGTACAACTTTGTACAAGCCCGCCTGGGTATTGTGGTGGTAGCGTGTCTGCTTCACATTCAAAAGGTCGTGAGTTCGAATCTCGCTTAGGGTGAGTTGCCCGGATAAGGTTTTTTCGGGTTTTTCCCTTACCTTGAGAAGACGAATGTCGAGTAACTTTAAGCTCCATGGACCCCGAGATCATTTGAGTATCGTTTCACCAATTTCATTCATCGTCCGATATGACCAACCTGGTTAAAGGACGTTAAGGTACAAAAAAAAAAAAAAAAAAAAAAAAAAAAAAGTGGAGCATGTGTTAACACTAAAAAAAAGTATACTTATCGCGTTTCGAAGCTGACATTCTGTTTGTGTTTGCTTACAAACAGCACATTCGCTACCTAGCACTGTACGAATATATGACAATGTGTGTGACTTCCAACAGTTCCCCACCTTGATTGGAGTCAGCAGAAAACGAGATCTGGCGTCAGTATCTCTCAGTACCTTTAAATATGCTTGCTCTAGAGTATTGTACAATAACTTCACAAAAGACGGGGAAAGGTAAAGGAAATTACTGGCCATTCCAGTTTAAAAAATCTGATGTATTCCATTTACATGATTTTCTCTTCATCTCAGTAACAAGTTACTGATAAAAGACTTCTTCTTTCATCTCTTTAATGCTAATCAAGATAAACATTAGCAGAAATTGTCTTTATTACTTGCATTTCGGTAAGTACAAAAGAATTAAAGGAGTACACCAGGCTAAAGCTGGTTGTCATATGGTTGAATTCCGTTTCTTTGTATGGCCAGGAGTTTAAAAAATTTTCCCCTGAGATATTTCTCATGGTTGTTATTGGTTTTAAAACTGAAAGCAATAACAAGGATATGAGAAATGTTCAACTCCACGAAAAAGATGTGCATAACATAAATTGTTTTTAACGAGATCTACACTTTTATTTAATAAGGTTTTTTCTATCTCTTACTCATTTCCAGATTTACAAAATTCATCCAGAATAAAGAGATCTTCAGAGGCTCTTCCTAGAAAACTCAAGTTATACATTGTATTTTTATGTAAATATCCCTGAAATATAGCATTTTGATCAAAATCGTTACAGACATTTTTGAAAAAAATCAAAATTTTCGACATTTTTTCATGTAAGCGTAGTTCATGGGGGGGGGGGGTTCTTGTTAATCTTCGTGTCGCATTTGAAAGATACTAAACTTAAATACCAAGTTTTGTATTTTACCAACTTTTCGTTTTTGAGTTAGACACATAGACACCAAAGATGAATGCCCGGTATCGAATTTTTGGGTGGAGTGTAATACTTTCTCTACCTATGTATAGGTACTATGTAGAGAAATTCAAAATCTGGCGGTACGTCGAGAAGCCAGGTAGTTTGTAAACGAAGACGTTACATCTCTCTCCAACGCGGCGAAATCAATTTTTGCTGGCTTCAAAATGTTTTACAAATAACATGATCAAATATTGTTCAAAACATCTGCTTGATGCTTCCAAACACACTTACAGCTGAAGATGTAATTCATTCATGTTCAATCCCCAGTATTGGAGTAAAAGCTGACGCTACTCCAGACGATTAAGAAGTAAAACAAAGAAAGAAAATTTTGATTTGTTCCATTCACATAACGTTTGTACAACTCTGTACAAATTATTGTTAAAAAACTTATTTTTCTGTTTACTTCACGCCAAAACAGATAAACATTAGCAGAAAATATTATTACTTGCTACCTAATAAATAGAAGGTAACCTAGGGATAACATTAGGCTAAAGCGATAGTCAAATCATTTAAAAGCTGGTTGCTCTGTGTCTGAATTCCGTTTCTTGCATAGCCAGGAATTGACAGTTCCCGTATGAATAAAGTTCAAGTATTTTTAAACTGAAGCCAATAACAAGGATTATCTTGTAATCGTGAACTCCACGAAAAAAAATGTGTATTTCATAAATTGTGTGTTTTAACAAGATCTACATTTTTCGTGTAGAAAAGTTTTTTCTATCTCTTAGTTTACCAGTTATGCGAAAATCAGCCAGAATGAAGAGGACTTCAAAGGCTATACCCAGAAAGTTCATGATGTAACTTTTATTTGCCATGTAAATATCTTAATTATGCGGTATTTTAATCAAAATCGTTAGAGCAATTTTTGACTAAAAAAAAATTTTCAAAATGTTCTCCATATGAAGGGTAGTTTGTGGTAGAAGAATTGTTTTGAAAATCTTTGTGTCGCATCCTTGGAAGATACTAAACATGAATACCAAATTTGGTATTTAATAATCTTTTCGTTTTTGAGCTGTACTGTCCAGACAGACCCAAAACGGACCTTTTTAAAAATTTCGGACTCAGAGCATCTCAAAATATATATGTACATACGTTCATACATTATATGCATGTATATAAGTGCTAGAAAAAGTTAAAGAAAGATGAAATTTATGTATAATTTGAAGACTGGATATGAAAGGAAGTTTTATTTGGTAGAGAAAGCCAGATGACTGTAATGAATTACAATTATTGTATTAAAATGGTTACGGTTTGCAATGGAAGAAATCACATGTTTTTTGTAGCAGGAAGGGCGTTACTGTACAGACGGTTTATCCCGACTAATGATTTATTCTAGACTATTAAAGTGACACACGTTACCTGATAATCAAGAATTAAGCTTAGTATACAGTTTGGTCCTATCCAGAGCTAAGTAAACTGCTAGCAATATCTGAGGAGAAGGTGGGTTAAAAATTCGGACGAAGAAGATTAATATGGTTTGAAGGAATGGCAGGGAAATTTTCGCCTTAACGTTCCTGATTAAGTGGGCTGTTGGGAGAGGTTTTATCCCTATAACCCGGGGATAATTAGGAGAGCAACCTGATATTTATACAGTCTGGGAAAACGGTTGACAAGGAATGATGGTCATTACAGTTTACTAATTGCATCGCAACGCTGGTTGACCACTCTTGCTCTCAGGTTTCCCTGGATCGTCTCGATACCCTTCGCGTCAGTGCCAATCCATCAACATGCCTCAGCTACAGTCACTCGACTTCCAAGCTGCGTTCACAGCGAAGACGTTCTCTTCTACAGCTCTACTCATTCAAGCTCTACTTTCTCTAGCACGTATATTAATTGTACATAGTAGAAAGTCGTGTGAATGGAACACATCAGATTTATAAAAAAATCACTCTAAATACGGATACACTGGAGTAGGAAAGAAGAGACCAATAGTTAGCCACTAAACCACCGAGCGAGGTGGCGCCGCAGTAACTTGTACGACTGACATGTGGGAGGTCGCGGGTTAGATCTCTTGTCGACCACGCACTCTGAATTGGGGTTTCTCAAGGTTCTCCTTTATCACTTCTTTTTTTTTCCTCATTCCCTACATGTCATTTTCTAATCCATCGTTCAGATGTGTGTGTGTGTGTGTGTGACTCTGGACTCGTGGTGTGGGCGAGCGGATGCAAGCGTGAATGCTGTTCTCGGTGTTGGGGCGGCGTTGCGGTCGCTGTTCTCGCGGGGCCGTACGGTTGTCGAAACTCGTGGTGTTGGCAGCTGCGTGGCGCTCCTAGCGCCGAGATGAAGAACTATCAGCCAAACAGGGACTTCCTCGTGACTGTGTAGCCTGTCTGCACCGGATCTGTGGCTTCCTGTGATTCCCATTTCATTCCTACCTTTTGGGGAGGTGTTGACGCACAATTGATTTCTATAGTTTGCGGTGCGTGAGGAGTCCCCGCTGTTGTTTATACTTTATCTTTACCTTTTAGTTTACTTTTAGTCATCAACCCGAGGATCTGTGCCATAAAAGTGTCAGTTTCACAGAAAACATAGGATTGGATGATGTATTTAAATATTGATAAGTTTAGGCTTCATAAAGACCGACATAATAATTTTGTAAAATTACACACGAGACGTATTTGGAAAATAAGTACCGTTTACAAACATGTCCGTTATAAAACCGCAGTTGCGACCATCTGTGTTCTTGCTGACATTCTTTATCCGCTCGTAGGAACAGATGTTGCTTTTTCCGCTAGGTCAAGAAAATCAGTTGGACCCCGATTATGAAATCCGGTCATTAATAGTTTTTTTTTTTTAAATTAAGTAATTGAAAATTTGAAATGTACCGTCAACCATGTGAGAACAGTAAGAGGATGCAATAAAATAAGGAAATGATTTATAAAGATCATAAAAATGTTCACGTTGAACACTCCTTGGCTGAGGAAATTCATGCGTCGGTCGAAATTCTTGGAAATCGACACTAAAATTGTTTAGCCTTCAATGGCAAAATTTTACAGACTTCTTGCGATACTGAAAAATGTGTTCAAGATGAGTGCTGAAGAACACACAGAAAAATAGAAAAACAAAAAGTCTACTAGTGCGTTAACGATGTTATTACGATATCGCTGATATTATTATTTTGACTTTATTAATATGTCATACTATTATATAGCTGAAGAATGTGGCATTTCATAAGCAATATTGACACTAGTGATCACATATGACTCTTGAATAAAAGAAGAATCCTCTGGAATGGAGGCATAGTCTAGAAAAGTTCGTGCAGTAAATTTCAATTCGCAAAATCATCTGCAATGTGTTCTAAGACAGAAAGGGGGCTTTGCAGAATTCTTGCCTCGAGGTCAGACGATAAACTGAATGATTTCTGTGATACATCAATTTGGTTGCATTGTCCAATTAAAAAAAAAAAAAAAGGAATGTGTTTCTTCGCAACAATACTGCTCAAAAAAATCACGAGATTTGATCGACTGCAAACAATTTGACCACTCTCCTTGCTACCCTCCCTTGGCACCAAATAACTTCCATCTCTTTCTTCATCTGAACAAGCTATTAGTCAGCATTTCATCGAGGAATAACGACTTGAAGCAGCAATATTAGGATGGCTTTAATCACAGACAAACCATTCTATTATGATGGGATACAAAAACTGGTGTCAGGCTGCGACAAATAGTTGAACAATGCTGGAAGCTATAGAAGTGAATTTAGGATTTGCAGACTTCAAAAAAAAATAAAATTAATTCTCTAAGACGTATGTACATTGTACAAAGTGGATAGAGGTCTTGTATTCCACCCGAAAACTCCATACCAAGATTTCACCGGAAATACATGTTTTGAGATTGCCTGAAACTAAAAATTGCATTTTTAGTAAAATGTCCACCTATGTGTCTCTGTGTGCGTTAGTGTCTGTGTGTGTGAGAGAATGAGTATTGTGTGTGTGAGTGTGTGTGTGTGTGTGTGTGTGCGCGCGCGCGCGCCTGTAGGCAGCAAAGCTCATAACGAAAACTCGATTAAATAAAAAACTTTATATTTAATTTCAGTATCTTCCAATGATGCGAACTGAAGATTTTTCAAGAAAATCTCCCACACCGATTACTTTTTACATGGACCATTTTTCGAAAATGATTATTTTCGCAAAAAATGGGCTGCATCGATTTTGATTATAATGTTATCTTCAAAATATTTTTGTGACAAACCAAATGTATATGTTGAATTTTCTGGGAATAGTCTCAGAGGACCTCTTTATTCTGGATGAGTTTTGTATAACTCGTAAACCGTAAGAGACAGACGAAAACTTACTACACAAAAAATTTAGATATCATTAAAAGTCACAATTTATGTCATAAACATTTTTTGTAAAGTTAACCGTTTCTGATATTTTCCTTGATATTTAAAGTAGTTAAATTTTTCTCAAGCAGGAAGTCAACTTCCGTTTCATCTCTTTTGTTTTCCTCCCGGAATGCAAATTTCAATTGTTTTACATAACGATGAGCTTGCAAAAGAATTGACTATCCTTTAATCTAGTGTATTCCCTTACTTCCATTATACTTACAAGGAAGCAAATAATAAGACAATTTCTGATAATATTTATCTTGATAAATATTAGATAAAATAATAATCTTTTGTAAGGAAAGTTTGTTTGTTGAACAATCATATTAATATTTTTTAAACTACTGCAGTGTTTACGATTTTTCGAATGCTGTGTATCATAAAGTTGCCTATTCCCGGTTTACAGAAGAAAATCCATCAAGTCCCTACACCTGCTTGCAAAAATGTTTATGGAGAAGTAAAAATAAAATGATTGAAGCATCCATCTAGATTTCAGCTTTGGTTCTCTCTCTCTCTCTCTCTCTCTCTCTCTCTCGCTCTCTCTCTCTCTCTCTCTCTCTCTCTCTCTCACTGCTGCCCATGGTTTAATGTTGCATATTGATGCAGCATTGGGACTATGATGGTGAGATATAAAATTAATCGCCCACTACAATAAATAGTAATTGCAAATCCAAGTGGTATATAATTAAAGTCAAAGCTGTAACTTGTTGCGTTTTATGCAGAAATGCATATTAAAGAAATGTTAGTGGTAATATTCTGTATAGAAACAGGATGCTATAACTGAAACTGCAGGCACAGAGTATTATAAGTATTATTAAAGCCTGCTTATAGGCTAAAATTACGGGCCCATGACTACCAATCAATGTTGTGAAAACCGCAAATCAATAGCACTTTCCATTTCCGAAATATTTGCGGTGCAAGTTTAAGGTGATATACCCCGAATACAGGGTGGAAGGTAACGTATTACATTTTTACTTTCTCTAGCTCGCATTTACAATGTACATAGTGGATGGAAAAGGTATTGTATTCCACCCAAAAATCGATGTCGAGATTTCACTGGAAATAAATGTTTTGGGGTCCCCTTAGTCCGTAAAAGTATTTTTAGGAAAACGTCCGTGTGTGTGTGTGTGTGTGTGTGTGTGTGTGTGTGTGTGTGTGTGTGTGTGTGTGTGTGTGTCTGATTGTGGACAGCATTGCTCAAAAACGAAAAGACCGTTAAATACTAAACTTGGTATTTAGGTATAGTATCTTCTAAGGATGGGACACGAAGATTTTCAAGAAAATCCTCGCACCACAAATTACCCATTACATAGAAAAATGTTCAAAAGTTTTGAATTTCTAAAAACTGACACGATTTTAATTAAAATAAAATGTATATCTTGAATTTTCTGGGAATAATATTTGAAGACTTCTTCATTCTGGATGAATTTTGCAGAATTTTCCTTAACTACTAGACCGTAAGAGATAGACAAAAACTTACTACACAAAAAAGTAGATCTTGTCAAAGCATTCATTTATGTCCTTTACGCTTTTGTCGTGGAGGTAACCGTTTCCGAGATATTTCTTGCTATTGGTTTCAATTGCGAAGTACTTGAACTTTTCTCAGACAGGAAGTGTCAGTTTTTCTTTTGTTCTATTCCTCGTCAAGCAATGAAGCGATTTGCAATAGCAATGGCATAACGACAGCTTTTAAAAACGTTTGACTATCACTTTAGTATAACGCATTTCTTTAGTTTCCCTCTACGTATAAGGAACTGATAATAATATTCTGCTAGTGTTTATCTCGATTAGCATGGTGTAGAAAAAAGAGAAATCTTTTGTAAAAAGTTTGTTTGTAGAGCAGCTGGAGAAATTCATGTTTAACGCATCAGAGGTTTTCTAATGTGCACTTTATAGAGATATTATAAACGAAAACGTATAATTGTGATAGTTCCAAAATGTGATCCTTTTATTCCATGAAATTATTAAGATAATTGTTTGTTAATTATAAGATGGATAGAATAACATATTTGTGAACTAGTTTCAGTAGTAACTATGTGACATGATATAGTTTTGAAAGAATTAATAATTTTCCAAACACTGTTTTGCAGACGTACTGTGGCTGGAGACACAGGAAACTTTGAGGTCAAGGTAGGTCATAAAGCGACCTGCTTTTTACTTTCACTAGCTGGGCACTATTTGTACATAGCATGCAGAGAAGTATTTTATTCCACACAGAAATTCGATACAGAGATTTCGTCCGAAATTATTTCATTCTGAATAGAAAAAAACGTTTTAGAAAATGGTTAATGTGCCTGTGTGTGTATCTTTTAGACAGGCACCGTTAAAAGTAAGATTTTTAACACAAAACACTCGAACTAAAAATTGTTCTTTATAACTCTAGATTTATAAAATATTTATAACACTCCACTGTTACCAACTTAGGTTTTGTTACTATCACTGTATCCGTTATATAGAATGCTGTGGTTTTGAAAGAGTTACGTTGCTAGTGGAGTCCGATCGATATATCATTATTTTTAATGTACATACATGAGCAGTAATGAAAACGTTCCTTCCTACCTTTCGCTGTTTTCGCAAATATTGTGCCATGACGGCTATTACAAATATGGATTTTGACGAGTTTGAAAAACCCGCTGAAATTTTGGAGGCAAGCAGAGAGCGTTAAATTGGAGTTGTTGCCAAAGAAATCAAGAAACCAATATGATATTGACTACAGCATTTTAGTGAAAATGTATTACTAGCTTATTTTAAAGAAAAGAGCAACATCTGGAAAGCTTCAACAATGTGGGCTAAATACTCAATGATTAAACTCAGCCGCAATGTAAAAATGAAATAAGGTATAAAGTAAATATTGTAGACTTATTGCATTTCTTAAGGGCCGAGAAAGTCTAAATTATTTTCCGAAAAGGAAATTGCTGATTTCATCAAAACAGCGCCAGATGATAGATATTTGAAGATAAAGGTGGCATCGATTATGGGCGTGTATTGCACCATACATGTTTATTGCCGCAGACAAGAATTCTGCAACATGACAGTTGATGATATTCAAGATTTAGAAACCTCAATATTAATACACATTCCTAGCTCAAAAACAAATATTTCACGAACTTCACAGTTGTTGGTAACTACTTAGAATACTATCGAAAATATATATTGCACTTAGACCACCTAAAATTTCAATCCGGCGTTTGTTCGTAAAATACAATAATAATAATTGTTTTTGTCAACCAATCGGACTCAACACCTTTGGGAAGATACCTAGTTTAGTAGCTGCCTTCTTAAAGCTGCCAGATCCTAATCACACAGGACATTGTTTTCGGAGGACATCAGCATCCCTCTTGTCAGACTCTGGTGCAGACCTCACAACAATCAAAAGACATGTAGGATGGAAATCGTCTACAGTTGCAGAGGGTTACGTAGAGAACTCCATAGAAAATAAAAAGAAGATAGCTACACTCATCCTTCCAAATATTTCTGCTGACGTTGCAATACCACCTAATAATAGTATTATGTCTGAGTTAGCAACACAAACACACCGAGTACTTCATCACAAGGAATCAACATTTCCAATTGTACAGTTAAGAACTTAATTATGCCTATTATTAATAAGAATTGTATATGTTTTCTGTTATTTATCTGTATAAAAATAAATGAGGTTATGTCACTGAGAAAAAATAAAATCAATAATAGTACCACCGCCTTATTTACTTTTCTCGTGTCTAAACATGCTCCACTAGACAACAATGTTCTTCGATTGGCAACTTCAAACATATAAAACGCGTTTGCTGGGTATTTGGTTGTAACATCTAGTTTATCATTTAATAGCAAAAGGAATGGAATCGAATTGTTAATTTATAAGATTTATGGTAAAGAGTAAAAAACTGATATTACTACATCGATTACCAATCTGTACGCGTATCACTTCCCAACGACTGCATCAAATTGAACAATTCTGTTTTTGTTGTTGTGTTCGTTATTGTCACGGCAAGGTTTGTGGAGATGAGAATGTTTAAAAATAGTACGGGAAAGTAAAAATGTAGTTATACTTTGTCTACATGGCAGCCCTCAACTGAGGAAAGTAATTAAAAAAAAAAATTCCCTTCCCATTCAATGTTTAAGGTAACGCACCAGTTTATCGACACAATGACGCAATGCAGCAGTGAAATTCAAATACATTTTTATATATTAACTGTCCTTTCCTTACTCCTGTCGTTTAAAATAAAGAATCAAAGAAGTTTTCCTAACGATGACCACCTAGAGTAAGTAATTATTTATTTTCCGATAGATGACTATAGTAATATTTTTCCTCCCTATCCAATGTTAAAGTAACGCAACAGTTTATCGAGATGAGATAATAGAGCAGTGAAATTCAAATATATTTTTATTTATTAACTGTCCTTTCCTTACTCCTATCGTTTGAAATAAAGAAGCTTTCCTAGCGACGAATACCTAACATATGTACTTATTATTTGCCACCAGATGGCCGCAGTTCCTACTGCTCTATTTTTCGTCTTCAATGATAAGGGAATGCACCCGGTTATGGAAACAATGACGCAAGATAACTGTGTAAATCAAATACATATATATAAAATGAATCGCTGAAATTTATGTACGCGTATCACTTCCCAACGACTGCACCAAATTGAACAATTCTTTTTTATCGTGCTCGTTATTGTCACGACAAGGTTTGTGGAAATGAAAATGTTAAAAAATAGTACGGGAAAGTATTTAAAATCTCATATGAATAAAAACCGTGCTAAGTGAACGCATTTGAGTTAATAGCCGCCAGATGGCAGTGGTACAAGTTATTTGTTGCTAAATGGTCGTGGTACTGCTATATATTTCCCTTCCCATTCAATGATAAGGCAACGCACAAATTTATCAAGACATTGACGCAACGCAGCAGTGAAATTCAAATACTTTTTTATGTATTAACTGTCCTTTCTTTACTCCTATCGTTTAAAATAAAGAAGCAAAGAAGATTTTCTGACGGCGAACACCTTATTTTATTTTTTACCACTAGATGACCTTAGTAATATTTTCCGTCTCTATCCAATGTTAAAGTAACGCAACAGTTTATCGAGAAAGTGAAATTCAAATATATTTTAATTATTGACTTGTTCCTATTGTTTAAAATAAAGAAGCTTTCCTAGCTCCAAATACCTAAAATATGTACTTATTATTTGCCACCAGATGGCCGTAGCTCCTACTGCTCTAGTTTTTGTCTTTAATGCTAAGGGAATGCACACGGTAATGGAGACAATGACGTAAGATAACTGTGTAAATCAAATATATCTAAAAATGAATTGCTGAAATGTATTTACGTATGACACCTATAGTAAGTAGTTATTTATTTCCCCATAGATAGCGATGGTAGTATTTTCCCTCCCCATCCAATGTTAAGGTAACGCAGCAGTTTATCGAAATGAAACAACGCAGCAGTGAAATTCAAATACATTTTATGTATTAACTGTCCTTTACTTACTCCCATCGTTTAAAATAAAGAAGCTTTGCTGGCGACGAACACCAAAAATACGTACTTATTATTTGCCACCAGAAGGCCGTAGTACCTAATGCTCTATTTTTCTTCTTCAATGCTAAGGGCATGTACCTGGTTATGGAGACAAAGACGCAAGCTAATTGTGAAAATCAATTATATTTCTTATGTATTAACTATCGTTCCCTTGGTCACGTCGTTTAAATAAGAAAATAAGTATATTTATGTTGTAATTCTTTAAAATGAACAAGCTATAAACTATGCACATAACCATTCTTAGAATCTGAAAATAATGGGATCCGTTTTAGGTTTAACTTCCTATTGCAGATGTTGGTTATTTGACGTTATGTGAAACATGAGCTAGCTAAAGAACATGAAAATACCTGCGTCACCATCACATTACAATGGCGGTGTTCTTAATACATTTGATCAAGTAATATTTTGGGTTAAATGGAGAAATTTAATACACAAAACTATCACGAAATAAAAGCTTATCAATTGACTAACTGGATCTACTTGCTGTTTAGTTACGTCAATGTTAGCCTTATAAATTGCTGTTTTGACATAGAAGAAAATAAAGAAAGAGGTGGAAAATATTAGGAGTAAAGGAAAGAAAGAGATTCGGAAGAAGCATTAATGTTACTTTGTGACTTTCTCCTTAGTGTAATTCATTACCTATGCCAGCGTATACCCACCACACTATGGATGCGCTGTCATTACTGTTATTATGCCAACGACATCTTGGTTGCCAACATGTTAATTCCATATGTCATTCTTTTCACACTATCTTATGGGATTTGCCAGGATTCCCGCCACATAATTTACAGCCTAAGGTTGACTCGGTGATAACCATACGACGCAATATCAATCAGCCGAAATATGCAGCAGAACAAACTCACCTTTAAAAAAATTATGAAAATTTTGATCTAAGTTACTATAACATGGGAAAGTTAAAGGCGAAGATATACTTATTCCAAGAACACCACTAATGTCAACCGACTTTCGTTTTAAATTTAAGCGCGCCTTGCATTCGCAATGATAATAAATCCGAAGATCAATCGTTACAAGTGTGTGTTATATACCTTGAATTGTGTTTTTCGCATGTTGTACGTTGCGTGCTCGAGAGTCGGCAAAGTATCGGCGTTATTTTTTTTCTCTCCGGAAGGAAAATTGTATATTACAAGGCATTACAATAAAGTGCTGTCAAATTATTTAATTGTACTTTTATTTCATTGCATGGTCGTACTGTAAACGGAAAATTTTGTCTGAGTTTTTTTCGTTAGGTACACCACCCGTGCGAAACCGGAGCGGGCAGCTAGTTTATTGATAAATCTAGAAATATTGTGTTGTCTAAAATATAGTGTAAGACACTCAGGTTAAGTGTTTCTATTTTGCTCGTAGGATTGCTATACTCGGCCTTACGGCTCATTACACAAACTTTCCTTCTCGCAAAATAAAACTGCACTTTTAACTCCTATATCATAAATAACTATTTTGGGTGGAAAAGGTTCTCCAACCGATGAAGAAGTGGGCAGTGCTCTTGGCTCAGATTTTAGCGGTGGAAGAGTATAACATTTGCATTGAAAGACTGGTACCACGTGACAATAAATACCTTAATAGCAATGGCGATTACGTTGAGAAGTAGTAGAGTAAGGCACTGTAACTTTGTAAATAAAGTTTTATGTTGACACCTTTCATTATTATTTAGCTATGTCAAATCTTCGTTACTTTCTGGATGATACAAGTATAAACCACTCATCAAAAAGTCTAATTTTTGCTGAAATCGACTCATATGTGGGATTTCTTTTGTGCAGTTGGGACATGCTAAAGCTCACTTATTGGGAATAGTGGCATATGTGAAGACTGCATCATTACTTAAAACACTAGCAAACCTTCTCCCTCGCCAGGCAGAAACCAGAAGCGCGAAAGAAAATAAAGAGTGTCGCTGGTCGGCTAATGTAATGCAATACATACCGGTGGAGGGAGTGTTATCACGTGACATAATGGAAATCCCATCACAGAATGAATTTCCCCAAGGATTGGGAAGAGCGTCACGCTCGACTGATGCTGGGCAATGATAATGGACCACCCCTTGCAGCAGCCAGAACTTTTAATAGCTGCCCCTTCGTTTATTGGGCGGTAAATCGACTGCTTGGGTCAGGCCAGAGAGGAAGAAGAGGTGAGCGGAGGGGCGCGAGAAAAAATGGACAGCGTTAAAAAGAGACAAAGAGAAAGAAGAGGTTGGCATCTCACACAGAATCCAAGTGTCCCGATTTCAATCAGCTTAAAAGAGTCCAGCCAAGTCCGAGAGAGGTCATCAACTAAGATGGACCTTTTCTTATTTGGAGGAAGTCGGAAAATGACCGTATCTAAAGGGCTGGTCGATGGAATGGAAGCAGAAGGCGTGATACTACACAAGATAGCGGGGGTGGGGTGAGAAGGAAGGGGGAAAAGATTGCATTTTGTAGGTACCATCATCCGCCCTACACGAAGTAAGTGAATCTGCGCACTTAAAGAAAATTAAATAAAAAAATCCACCTCTCTGATATACACTAAAATTGACAAATATATACGTAGCTCGCCCGTACCAACTCATATTTTATAAATGCATACTTACAGCACAATTCAAGTTATTATTCAGAAATTTGGAATTAGCATAATACGAATATGAATAAGAAGAGACGTCTTAGATACAGAAAATCCCTGGATAATTCACGGAGCATAAGTATTATGTACAACTATCTGTTTCCACTGAAAATTAAGATGCATAAAAACAAAGCCTTACTGTACCGATCTTATTCCCAGCATTTAATAACGGCTATTTATCACAATAGAATGCAGGTGGAAGGTGAAAAATCGCAAATATATATATCAGCGTTTGAAGACGATGTGATGATACAGTATTTGCAGTTTGTCGTTATTTTCTAAGTTATGTTCATAAGCAAAATTTCACGTTGTTCTTAGGATGTTTATTCCCTATCTTGGACGTTCGGTTGTTTACGTAACAGATCACATGATTGGCCCTCCTATGCCTCTGCCCTGCCCGACTATAGGTGGTATGATGGAAGTAACACAGTAGAGACATAGCTTAGGGCCATTCAAAAGACGTTAGACCCTGGCATTTGTGTTTCATTTACGACAATGTTATTGGTAAGCGGACAAAATGAGATACACGTGTGTTTTACAAAATGTTCTCTGCTAAATATAAAAAGATTTGCACTTATTCACCTCCTACCTGTATAATGGCATTCATTACAGCCCCTTTGTAGTAATCAATTTAGTATACCCGCTCGTATATAGCATGTCACACAAATATTTGTAAGATTGCGATAAAAACTCAAAATATTGAAGTTCATGTACAATATCACTCTCTCCCCTAAGTTCGCACCATTTCATCACCAAGACATCCATGACATACCAAGTGCTAAACGTGTAGATATCCCTTCGAGCGTTAAAAGAGGTGCAGAACTCAATGACGCTATTTGTCAGTAAGAAACTGGCGTGAGCGACCTTCATTTTATTCCTTTCAACAAGCGCGACACGCTTACCCTCTCCGTTGATAAGTAAAGAGGGATTAAACGAAGATCATACACGCAAGCTCGTCACAGATCGGGGTTAGTATGTGCACACGTCAAAAATGAGGCAGCTGGGCAGTTTGGTATGCCATGCATAAACATCATTATTCTGAATTATGCAATTATCATGTATCATACTATTTTTACTTTCTCTAGCCCGTATGTGCAATGTAAATAGTGGATAGAGAAGGTATTGAATTCCACCCAAAAATTAGATGTCGAGATTTTACCGGTAATATGTTTTGAGTTCTCAAAAACATTTTCTAAAAGCATTTTTAGAAAAAGTCAGCGTGTGTGTGTGAGAGAGAGAGAGAGAGAGAGGGACGGAGAGAGTGTGTGTCAGTGACAGCATAGCTCAAAACCGAAAAGACCCCGTTAAATACCAAATTTGGTATTTATCTTAAGTATCTTCCAAGGATGAGACGCGAAGATTTCCAAGAAAATCCTTCACCATAAATTACCCGTTACATGGAAAACTTTTTGAAAGTGTTGTTACTCTCAAAAATGGCTCTAACGATCTTGATTAAAATGCTGTATATTAAAGATATTCACATAACAAATAACATGTATATTTTGAATTTTTTTTGGGAATAGATTCTGAAGACCTCTTTATTCTGGATAAGTTTTGTAGAGTTTTACATAACAGTTAAACCGTAAGAGATAGTCAAAAGCTTACTACACAAAAATGTCTGATATCGTTAAAACACATAATTTATGTCATATACATTTTTATCTACAGTCCACCGTTTCTGAGATAAGTTATTGGTTTCAGTTTTAAACTGCTTAAACTTTCCTCAAGTAACGTTTCATTTCATCTCCCTTGTTTTACTGCAGGTCATGCAAATTGAACCGAATTTCAATTGTTTCACAAAAGAACAGCTTTTAAAAGATTTGACTATCGATTTATCCCGGTGTACTCTCTTATGTCCCTTCTACTTACAAGAAAGCAAGTAATAAGACAATTTGTACAACTTTTTATCTTGATTAGCATGTCGTAGATAAAAGAAAAATCGTTTGTATCGAAAGTTGTTTATGTAACAACTAGAGAAAGCCATGTGAATGAAACAAATTAGATTTTTTTATGTTTTTAATTTCTCTGTCTTTAACTACAAAAAGCCTATCGACGGCATTTACCTTGTAAATGTCAGTGGTGTTAACTCGTGTACTGAAATCGTTGTGTTTCTATCTTTAAATATTTACTTTCTCTGTACGTAATATGTACATAGTGTATAGAGAAGGTATTGCACTCCACCCAAAACTTCGATACCGAGATTTCACCGGAAATATATGTTTTAGGGTCCCCTGTATCTAAAAAAAGCATTTTCGGAAAAAGGTCCGTGTGTGTGTCTGTAAACATGATAACTCAAAAACGAAAAGTCGGTAAAATACCAAACTTGGTATTTAAGTTTAGTATCTTCCAGGGATGCGACACGAAGTTTTTGAGAAAAATCCCCCACCCCAAACTACCCTTTACATTGAACTTTTTTCGAAATGTTTGAGTTCCTTAAAAATGGCTCTAACGATTTTGATTAAAATACCGTATATTAAAGACATTTACCTGGCAAATAAAATGTATATCTTGAATTTTTGGAAATAGCCTCTGAAGAGTACTTTATTCTGGATGAATTTTACGGAATTTTGAATAACTGCTAAACCGTAAGAGATGGACAAAAACTTACTGCACAAAAAATGTAGAACACGTTAAAACAAACAAGTTATGTTATATACATAATTTTTTCGTGGAGTTCATCACTTTTGAGACATTCCTTGTTTTTGGTTTCTGCTTTGAAAAACTTATACTTTTCTCATACAGGTATTTGTCAACTGCTGTCTATACAAACAAAGGAACTTCAGTGACATAGCAAACAGCTTTTGACTATCACTTTAACCTATGGTACTCCCTTATTTCGCTTCTACTTACAAGGAAGCAAGTAATAAGACTATTTCTGCTAATTTTTTTTTTCTGATTAGCATGAGGTAAATAGAAGTATAATCTTTTTAAGAATAATTTATTGCAGAGATGTAGAGAAAGTCATGTGAATGGTACACATCAGATTTTTAGTCATTCGACGCACATTCACACTTCCAGTCTCTGGGATGGATAGGGACTAATCTGGGCTAGATAAAAATCCCTACCCCTAGCCGGGAATCAAAATTGGGATCCCTCGCACAGCAGGCAGGAGCTCTACCAGCTGAATTATAGGGTCAGCCTGCACCTTCTTAAATTACTATAATCTTTATAAAATCAATAAAGAGAAACGTCGTTGAAAAGAAAAAGTTTCCTGTCGCCATTATGTTCAAATTAAACCTAAATTGCTGTTGGAACAGCCTTAAGGAAATAAACGCCATGTGAGATAAACTGTTAAACCCCCAATAGTAATAGTGTATAGCGCTCACGCCACTCATACATTATCCTCGATTTACTTGGGAAAAACGATGCTCATGTTGAAGCTCTTCTCCATCATGTGATATTTTCTTTAGATTCGCTCATCATTCAGAACAAATTAACCGTTTTGTCTTACTTCCAGATAATTATACATTCTATTGTTATCGTGAACAAATAATCGTCATATAGTTCTTTTGTTTCTAAATCAACGTAACTAGAGAAAAAAAAATCTGAGTGTTCCATTCACATTACTTTCTCTATATTCTACAACAAATTAATGTTAAAAAGCTTATGCTTCTACTTACTTCATGCTAATAGAGAAAAAAATAGCAGAAATAGTCTTATTACTTTCTTAACTTAAAGTATTAGTCAAAAGCTGGTTGCTATGTGACTGAAGTTGCTTTGTTTGTATGGACACAAGTTCACAAAGTCCTGTATGAGAAAAATATTAGTTTTTATAGCTTAAACCAAACACAAGGAATATCTCAATAACGATCAACTCCACGAAAAAAAAAAATGTATATAGCATAATTTGTGTGTTTTAACTTGCTCTACATTTTTGTGTGGTAAGTTTTTGCCTATCTCTTACGGTTTAGCAGTAATGCAAAATTCCGTAAAAATCATCCAGAATAAAGCAGTTTTCAGGGGCTATTCCCCGAAAATTCAAGATACACATTTTATTTGTCATGTAAACATTTTTAATATACGATATTTTAATAAAACTCGTTAGCGCCATTTTGGGGTGGGGAGGATTCCTTGAAAATCTTCGTGTCGCATCCTTGGAAGATACCGAACTTAAATACCAAGTTTGGTATTTAACGGACTTTTTTAGCTATGCTGTCCACAGACACACACACACACACACACACACGCACACTCGTACACTGATATACGAACCTTTTTCCAAAAATGCTTTTTTTGGATTCAGGGGGACCCAAAACACGTATTTCCGGTGAAATCTCGGTATCGAATTTTTGGGTGCATTACAAAACCTTCTCTATACACAATGAATATGGTACGTGTAGAGAAAGTAATAATATATCAAAAATTTCTGCTTCCTTCAACTGAAGGTTACTGCAACATTACTATGTACTTAGTATTAAAATAACAAATACAGACACAAATTTGTAATTTCCATTAAAACATGTTATAATATGTATAAATAGTGCATATGCGATATAAAACTGTTGCATAATTTCAGAACCACAATTGAAGTAACAAGCCTAAAATTACAAAGATAAAGAAATAGATTAACAACGAAATAATTTTAGCTATAAAGTCGCCGGCCTAAGCAGGCAACTATATCCATATGTGAAAAAAGAAACATGAAATACTGGTTTGCAAACCGTATTATTACTTTTTTGTATGATACTGTTTAATGCTCGCTACGTATCATCAGTCATTAGACCGGAAAATCCGGAGAAAACCCGCCCCTGTACCATTTTGTCAACCACAAATCCTACATAGAAGCACGAAAAGTTGCTCATATATAAATCTCCAGGCTACTAAACTTTAAAATTAAATATAGATGAGGTAGCTATTAAAGCATACAACTATGAGATTAATTAATTCCGTTATCTTTTATTAACTTCCAAAAGCATTTATTTTTCAAAAATCAATCGTTTACTTGAATATCCCATTACTACTCATAAGTTTTCTGCTTCCTCAACACATTCTCTATTCTCATAATACGTTCATTTACTCGTATATGCATATACCTATAACCTAAAACCGTATGACAAAATAATGGGGAATTTTATAATCCTGTTAATACTTATATTATTGTACGAGAAGAAATGGAAATTAATATCAATATTCAAAGAGAAATTTATTTAAAATAAGGATTACATTCACATAACTTTCTCTTGACAGTCTTCAACACACCATTATATTACTAAAGCTTTTTCTTCTATTTCATGTTTTTTTTTTTTTTTTTTTTTTTTTTTTAAACAGTACCGGAGTCTGATCAGGACTTCGGCACTGTATCCCCATTTACATTTCCCCCCGTAGGTTTTACGGTTTTTTACTGTTCCTTTACAAACATATACACATTTCACAAACATATAACACCCATGCCCAAGGCGGGACTCGAACCCACGATCCCCTGTCCACGAAGCACCAAAGCGAGACGCTTTAGCGAGCGCGGCCATAGGGACCGACCTATGTTAGGATAAACATTTGTATAAATGTCCTTATTGCATATTTTCTGTATGTACAAGAGGATTAAATGAATTTTATCCATTGGACCTACATGTAATGTAGGTAAATAACTATGTAATAAAAATATTTCTACAAAATATCTGTAAACAAGAAGCAAATGGAAGATTAACCTTTTGTAAGAATAGTTTGTTGAAGAGTAAAGAAAGCATGTAACACAGTTTTTTTTAAAATATTTTTATGAATTCATATTCCTCTGATAACCTTTAGTCACTGAATCTAACCAGATGTTTTGGAAGATTTTCTCTGTCATATGTCCTTGCATTCTTTCAGGAGATGTTGCACTCTTTGTACCCTTTCCCTGCATACACATGAGTGTGTGTGTATGTGTGTTTGTGTGCATGCGTAATAAAAATAATACTTTAAAGTCATATCGATTTTCAACTGTTTCCTGTGATTGCAAGGAAACATATGCACTTTTAAGGTCAGCGTGCAGTGTGCAGTTCTTAAACATTTAATATAAAAAAAGAAAAATACTACAACTGTCCCCTTTATATCTTTTAAAAAATGTGTAATGTTTCTGCAAAGATTTATCTGAACTAAGATAAAGTAGTTAGAAAAATAAGAATAGAAATAATTTGTAACTAATAAACGATAAATGGTATAGAGAGGTATGTTGTATTACATCAGATTTTTAAATATATTTAATATATTTTAGTTGGACAGAATTTATCAATGAGTTTTGAAATAACTTGGGACACCTTATACCTACAATATATTATTCTACAGTGAGAAGTTTGACTCAAGTTGCCTTTATGCTCAACAAACTATTAAACGTTATAGCTCTATTACAGCAATGTATTAGGTTATTCCATAGCTAATGTCATTTTTTTTGACGAGATACTGCTTCTGTATACTATATTTTATATTTTCTGACAATGTCACTTTCATGTGAATGTGCACTACGTATTGTCTGACCAAGAGAAGAAGGCAACCAAGGTATGAGGTGAGAGAGGGTTTACTAATCATCTATATGTTTATTACAAAACGTATGTACTAGTTGAATGGCCAAAGGAACTAAAAAGTTTCGGACAAGAGGGCAGGGCTTCGGAAGTACATGGGGTAAAGAAAACATATGTAGAGGTACTGGTTCCGAGAACCAATGTGAAAACATACTACCTGTCTGACGAAAGAATGCAATTTTAAGGGAGGTCGTTGGTGTAGCATGGCACGGCTTAGCGTTCAGACAAGGCGGGAATATAGTGCAGTACAATCTGACCATCAAAATATCAGCACAGCGTATATAAACAGGAATAAATTAAAGTATACACATGTTAAACTTGCTGTTTTCTTTGTCACTAATGAATATGAATTCTCTACTTTGTGAACATATGACTACGCGCGGCGGTGTTTGTATTTTGGCTTGATTCGAACCCGCCCACTTTAAGACTCAACTCCTGCATTCCAGTATTGTACAGGTACAGGGCATGCACCGGGATCACTGACGTAATACCGCTTATCTGTTTGTATACGCCAGCTTACACTCGTGGCCGTCTGCATTAATTTTTCAAGCAGGTAATCGAGAGTTTGTAATGTTTTCACTGTGCAGATGCTCATTCCCACTGTCTCTTCCCTCAGAAACGTCTTGAAGGAATAAACAAAAAACACTAGCGCCCTCCTCCAAGTGTATACCTACTCACATTGTGATCGACGATGTATATGAGTCACCAATAATACCATAGCTAAATACTGCGAGAATAATATTACAAATTTCCAGGTTCTTATTGCTAGCGCGCGAGCTAAGATATATATCGGCGCGACTTGCGAGCATGCATGAGTTTAATCCTCAGGGAAGAAAAATGTTTATGCAGCAAATTTCTCTGGATACCTTCTCGTGCTTAGACAATAGTCACCACGCCATGGCACACAGTTCGTTATGTTTTGACGTCATACAAGGCAATTTTTCCTATATATCGTTCATTATTGCATATATTTGGTAACAAATAATGCAGGTATTTGTTCTATACTTACTCCAATCCGTCCCTCCCGCGGAGCTGAATTGTATTTCTCCTTTAAGTAATAAATATACACTTATTGTTATTCTCTTTATAATGTCACTAACACGAATTTCCCTACAACTTCACATAATCCTTTATATATTTATAGTATCCATAAAGAAAACGATTCTTCTACTCACGATATAGTTTTGACAAGAGAGGTATTCAAACATAGGTAACCACAACGATCTCAAATTAAGCTTAACGTCAGCAGAATCATTATGGTTTTATAACTTCATAACCGAGTTTTATTATAAATTCGTTATTATTTTACTATGATTAAAACGTTCAGCCCGTAACTATCACTTAAGTTCTGAGAGCCGTAACGATACAGCTTAGAAAATAGCATACCTGCGCTCTCTTGTAAATACATTGCGAAAAACAAAACGCAGCTGTATAGTCACTTTTTATTACTAATGAACTTATGTGGGAGGCATAAAGAAAGAAAGCAAAAACATCTGAAGTGTTCCATTCACAAGACTTTACCTACATCGCTGTAACAAATTATTGTTAAAAGCATATTCTTGTATGATAGTTATGATCGTGATAAACATTAGCAGAAATTGTTTTAATTACTTGCTTCCTTGTAAGTAGAAGTAAAATAAGGAAATACACTAGGCTAAAACGATAGTTAAATCTTTTAAAGCACGGTTGCCATGTGGATGAAACCCGTTTCTATGCAGGACCAGGAGTTTACAACTTTCCGTATGAGAAAAGTTTTAAGTATTTTAAATCTGAAACAATTAACAAGGAATGCCTCAGAAATGGTCAATGAAAAATATGGCATAAATTGTTGGTTTTAACGCGATCTACATTTTTTGTGTAGTAACATTTTGTCCATCCCTTACGGTTTACCAGTTACGCAAAATTCATTCAGAATAAGAAATCTTTGAAGACTATTCCCAGAAAATTTAAGATAAACATTTAATTTACCACTTAAATATCTTTACCATACGTATTTTAATCAAAATCGTATGAGCCATTTTTGAGAAAATCAACATTTTCGAATTTTTCCCATGTAAAAGGTTAGTTTGGGGTGGGGGGATTTTTCTCAAAATCTTTGTCGTATCCCTGGAACAAAAAAGAGATAATACGAAAGGCGTTTCAGTTTGAAAAGATGTGCGTTTAAAATTGAAACCAATAACATAGTATATCTCGGAAACGGTCAACTCTCTGTTTTAATGAGATCTACATTTTTTGTGAAGTAAGTTTTTGTCTATCTCTTACAGTTTACCAATTATGTATAATTCAGCAAAATTCATTCAGAATGAAAAGGTCTTCAGAAGCTATTCCCAGAAAATTCAGAATATATATTTTATTTAATCAAAACGTTGGAGCAATTTTTGAGGAAAACAAATTTTTCAAAAACATTTTTTTATAAAGGGTAGTTTCAGGTAGGGAGATTTTCTTAAAAATCTTTGTGTCCCATTCATGGAAGACAGCAGTAAACTTACAAGTTTGGTATTAACGGTCTTTTAGTTTTTGAGCTGTGCTGTCTCAAGAGATACACAAACACGTAAAGATATTTACATGACAAATAAAATGTATATCTTGAATTTTCTGGAAATAGCCTCCGAAGACTACTTTATTCTGGATGAATTTTACAGAATTTTGCATAACTGCTAAACTGTAAGAGATGGACAAAAACTTACACATAAAAAATGTAGAGCACCTTAAAACCCACAATTTATCTTATATAATTTTTTTCGTGGAGTTGTTCGTTTTTTAGATACTCCTTGTTTTTTGGCTTCAGCTTTAAAAAACATACTTTTCTCATACAGGAATTTTACAATTCTAGTCCATACAAATAAAGGAACTACAGTCACATAGCAACCAACTTTTGACTATTACTTTAACCAATAGTACTCCCTTATTTCGCTTCTACTTACAAGGAAGCTAGTAATAGGACTATTTCTGCTGATTTTTTCTCGATTAGCATGAAGTAAATAGAAGCATAAGCTTTTTAACAATAATTTGTTGCAGAGATATAGAGAAAGTCATGTGAATGGAACACATCAGATTTTTGTTAAAACTTTCAATTGTTATGTCTATTTAAAAGCAGCAAGCTATTCAAATAGTTCCAACAAAAGATATGGGAATCGATTGGTAAGTCCCGGGCCTCAAACAGATATGGCGCCACTAGGCCAGTTAGATCATATAGTGTAACTCCAGACTAACTTGTATCCATAGTTACAGGTCAATAGCTTGTTTAGTTTTCAAATGACAGCATTTTAAACAAGAGAACTTTAGAGTTTTCACAAAAATGGAGGATTTGGAAAAACGACCAGTTATTACATACTTCCATTTGAAAGGCCTAAAGAAATCAAGGAGGTAATGGACAGTACATTGAAAGACTCTGCCCCTTCATATTCAATGATTAAAAGGTGGGCTGCAGAGTTTGAAATGGGACATACAAGCACTAGTGATGAGTCTCACTCTGGATGCCTTGTAGAAGTGACAACTACAGAGATCATTGAATAAATTAATTGTTTAGTACTGGAAAGCCGCAGATTAAAGTTGTTTGAGATGGCAGAGGCTGTAAACATATCAAAAGAACATGAAGGTAATATTATAAATACTGTTTTGGGCTTTCACAAGGTCTGTGCTTGACACCTGATCATAAGTTGCAAGGAAAACAGTTTCTATTAAGAATATGGAGCTCTACCATAAAAATCCCCGTGAATTTTTGAGATGGCTTATTACCATGGATGAAACTTGGATACTTCACTACACTCCAGAAAGTTAATCACAATCAAAACAGTGGATTGCGCCAGGTGAAACAACTCCAAAAAAGGCAAACTCAATTTTGTCAGGTAACAAGGTTATGGCAGGTGTTTTCTCGGATGCACAGAGAATTATTGTTATTGATTACTTGGAAAAGGGTAAAAGTATCACTGGCAAGCTTACTACAGCATTTGAGTGATGAGACAAAAAGAAAAAGACCTCATTTAGCAAAAAATAATAAATTGCACTACAGAGTTGGTTTAATTAAATTAGAACACAGATATGACAAATGCATTAGCAAATGCTGTTTTCATTGAGAGGCTCGTGACTTATCAGCTGACCCTCGTAAAAACTGGAAGAAATATAAAGCACCAAAGATATGACACCATGCTCACATCAGGTACAGATTGGGATTCATTTCAAGGTGGATTTTTACAGTAAGTCTTACAAAACAGGAAAAAAATATTAATTTCTATATACATTTTAATTCTATAGTCATATCATCAACATCCAAAACAATACAACTGGGTAGCCCTTCAATGTTTTTGTAAGTCCATTTCCCTATAAGGTGTATCTTTGTCAATGGCATTATATTTTACTCTGGAAGTAAAGTTGACACTTATGAACCATGAACTTAAATTATATTAATTTTGTAATAAGTGTAAAAATATAAAAATGCTTACTCTTGTGGTACTAACAAAAACAAATAAACATTAGGAAGTCCTTCAGGAATAAAATATGCCTTTGTAAAATAAACTCAGGCTGTTACTGTTTACAAATAACAAAAGTGAGGATGACAAAAGTAAATATATGTATATACAAGAAGAAAAAAGGAGTAGGAGGAGGAGCAGAAGACCAGTTACCAGCACACTGGCAAACCTTAATCCAAATGGGACTACATAAAATTATGAGGGCAGACTATGAGCAACAGCTGAAGCATACATAGCTCTCTTTGTTTCAATGTAACAGCATTCCTTACAAACTATAACAGCATAAAGGTCACTAATTTAATTTCCATATAGATGGAAGGCTAGGAGTATAAATTTTCAAATAGTAGTAGTATTTCCTTTAACTCCTAAGTGGAGCATAGTGCATTGTTACAATGTTTTTTTGATCGGATATGAATTTGTAGTATGTGAGTTTGCCCTACGATGAAGGATCAGGTCGCTACCCACAGATGGCACTGTTGGATGAAATTATGACTTGCTGACATGAAATGGCAGAATTTTGCACACGAGTTCTTTTGCATGCAAATAAACATTTCATGGGACTACTGACTCTACCTCATTTCCAAAGGAAACCATGTTAAGGATTTTTGCATGTGAAGAAGCCCACCACCCTCCTCCAGGTTTGAACCAACAATTTTGGGCTTTAGAGGCTAGCATGACAACACATGAGACAAATTTCCAAAACACACCATGTTTTCTAATTAATGATCTGTGCAATTTTACATCCTTTCAAATCAAGCATAGAGGTACTCACTCCATTTCATTTCTGGTACGTTTGAAATTACTTGCAGCCTTTTCAGCACTGCTGTTGATTTTCTTTCACTGTCAGGGATAAAAAGAACTTACTGTGCTTAGACAGCTGCTAGTCTGGATCAAGTCATTTAAACAGGTTAATCCTATTTGTTTACAATGCAGCTAATGTTGGTGCATTGTCATGGTGGACAAGGGAACTTCATATTCAGTCATCTCTCTGCCTTGCACATTTTTTTAGAAACTTTAACCCTTTTAGTGCCAGCCCAAATAGCAAAATGTTGTTTGAAAAGTGCCAAGCAATTTTAGAGGAGAATCCAGGTTTTTAAATCTTTATTAATAAACTGAGTACCAAATGACATAGAGAGCTGTAACTTTTATCATTTTTAGTAAACCTTTTTGTCTACTGCATAATATGAATTATATGGATGAGAAGTCTCTTCCATATTTTTAAAGAATTAAAAACAAAAGTAAAATTTGAAAATAAAATTAAAAACACAAACATAATCAATAATTAGGCATACAAAACCTCACTATATAGAAAGTTCAGGCTAATTAAATGAAAATACAGATATTTCTTTAGTAAACAGCATCCTGTTTTGGTCTGGTGTTTTATTTTTAAAATCAAAAAATAAATT